>VUQH01090838.1:0-21916 GCA_015106775.1 Etroplus canarensis
GATGTAGTAAAGGAGGACATGCAGAGGGTTGGTGTGAGGGAAGAGGATGCAAGGGATAGGGAGAGATGGAGGCAGGTGATCCGCTGTGGCGACCCCTAACGAGAGCAGCTGAAAGAAGAAGACTGGTTGCATAGAACATGTGACAACAATTTCCCATATTCTTCATGTGTCTGGACTATGGGGTAGGGTCTCAAGATAGAAACCTTTTCTTACAAAGAAAAACATCCAGGCCCAGCTAAATTTGCCCAAAAAAACCCATCAAGTGTGTTATGATCTAATGAAACCAAGGCTGAACTAGTCCACAGTTTCAAAATTTTGGTTCAAAAACCCAGAACCTTCATGTCTGCTAGAAAACTACAGCACTGTGTCATTGTGACGATGACCCCAAGCATGCATCCGAATCAACAGACCTACTTGTGGTTCCTAAAGTCTTTAAAAGTAGAATGGGAGGCAGAGCCTTCAGCTATCAGGCCCCTCTCCTGTGGAACCAGCTCCCAGTTTGTATTCAGGAGACAGACACCCTCTCTACATTTAAGATCAGGCTTCAAACTTTCCTTTTTCATAAAGCTTATAGTTAGGGCTTAGTTATGCTGCAATAGGTTTAGGCTGCTGGGGGGCTTATTATGATTTCTTCCCAAAGTCGCCAAGTGTTTGCTCATAGGGGATGGTGTGATTGTTGGGATTTTCTCTCTGACACTGTAGGCTCTTTACCTTACAGTGTAAAGCACCTTCAGGTGACTTTTGTTTTGAATTGGAGCTATAAAAATAAAATTCAATTGAACTGAATGCAGGTTATAGGTCACATTAAAGGTGGAAAAGGTTTGAAATGGTTTATCGTTTTGGTTTTTTAAAAAGGGTGTGTTTTCACTTATTATATTCACTGTACACAAGAAATGTTATTATTTTCTCTGTGTGTATCTAAAAGGAACAATCAATAATATCTCACCACCTTCAATTTAGGTGTCATTTCCTGTCATAAAGTTGCCTTAATAGATATGGAAACTTTACCAGAGAGATCTCTGGTCCCCCCAGTAGCTCAGTTCTTAACCCCACCTTCTGGACCTCCCTGTCACCCCCTGACTTTCTTTATCAGCAAATATGGAATACCAGAAAACAGTCAGATGCAGTCAAGTGAAAAAGACAGTACACCTTCTTTAACTGCGTAGGTTTTACATATCAGGACATAAAAAAATTCAAGCTCCTCACTAGGTTCTAAAATTCAGTAAATATCACCTCAGATGAAGAACAACATATGACATATTACACTGTCATTATTTATTTAACAAAAATGAAAACAAAATACAGGAGCAGTCATGAAAAATTAAGTACACCCACTATATCAGTGTCTCATATAACTGTAGAAGCATCTTGTCCCACTCTTCTTTAAGAACTCTTTTCTTTAGTTCATTGGGGTTTGCAGGTGTTCGTGTATGCACAGCTTTTTTAATCTAAATGATAGCAGGTGGGTTGAGGTCTGGACTTTGACTAGGCCATTGCGACAGACTGATTATTTTCTTTGTCAGCCATTCTGTTGTAGATTATGCTGGTGTGCTTGTCATCACTGTCCTGCTGCAGGATCCAGTTTTGGACAAACTTAATCCATCAGACAGATGCCTTCACATTTGACTCTGGAATATTTTGGTATGAGGAGGAGTTCATGGTTCACTTAATGATTACTGGGTACCCAGGTCCTGTAGCTACAAAACAAGCTTAAATCATCACCCCTCCATCACCGTGCTTGACAGTTGGTATGAGGTGTCTGCATTTATATGGTGTGTTTGAGTTTCACCAAACACACCATATAAATCTGTGCATTTCGGCCTAACATCTCCACATTGGTCTCATCTGTCCAAGACTTTTTTTCCCAGAAGTCTTGTGGTTTGTTCAGATGCAACTTTGCAAACCTAAGCCGTGCTGCCATATTCTTTTTAGGAAGAAGGGGCTTTCTCCTGGCAACCCTTCCAAACAAGCCGTACATGTCAGTCTTTTTCCAAAATGACCTGCCATGCCTTTACAACATGTAGTGAAAATTTATGAAACTGTAACCCTTTGTAAAAATGTTTGAAATTTCAGAAATTTCGCAACTACTTCCATGTATGAGGCATAAGGTGTTTATGAAGTCTTGTAAGTTATTATGATGCTCAGTGAGTTAAATTATGGAGTACATACAAGATGTTTAGGATTTAGGACAAAATTACACGGCTGTCTTAGGTTGTATTTACCTAAGTTTAAGACCCACTAGATGATTTGAATTTATGTCCTGATACGTAAAACCTTAGATTTGAAAGAGGGTGTACTTTATTTTTCACATGACTCTATTCAATAACTTTTAACCCTTTCATGCATGGTGGTCACTACAGTGGGCAGCTATTCAAAAGCCATTTTCTTTAACATGCATGTGTTTTGTTGCTTTAGTGGCATTATTGAGCTGTATCATTTTATCATATTGTTTGTTAAAATAGATATTTTCTTGGTTGAGCACTCAAATGCATGCTGTCCAGCTGAGTGGACATATATATAACTGAAAATTGAAAATTACGTGTTAAGAAAATCACTTTAATTGTTGTTTTTTTGCCTAAAGGGTAATAAAGACAGTTGTAGAAAAATACATTCTTGACTGACGATGTTACATTCATGCATGAAAGGGTTCAGTGCAAATATTTTTCCCATAAAGCTCATATTCTCCCCGGCTGCTCCTCACCACAGCTTCACACTGTGACATGAAAACATCACAATTTTCAAAGCAGTCAGGCAGCACTAGATTATAATCATTTACTCAAGCCTTTAATGTAATGCATTTAATTAATGTACAGTTACAGCAAGATTGCCTCGGCCACAAACACCTTCAGCAAAGTTTTTGCATTTATAGATCAGTATTGGTATTTTAACTAACAAAATGATATTTTACAAATAGTTCAATTCATTGATTACCTTTGCTTTTAATGAATAAACCTGCTGTTAATAATCAAAATATTTTAACTTCTTATATTTACCGCTTCACTTACAGCCTTAAATGACAGGATTAGGGTGAGTTCTACCCTTTTATGTGAAATTTTAACCTTGTTTTGTAGATCCAAATGGAAATCTTATAACAGCAACTGTTGGGCTAAAGTGGCTTGACTCTAAAACTAACAGATGTAATTTTCTAAAACTGTCCTTGTTTAGCATGTGCCAAAAATACAAGCCTTACCACTTCGAGGGTCGAGGGACGTGGGTGTTCAGACGTTAAATAGAAAATAATATTTTAATCAGCCATGGGGGTGGGGGCAGCGCCTCTCCAGCAGTCCAGAATGGGCTCTTGAATAAATGGGCCTCTAGGTCCAGGTGGGTCTTGAGCCGGCGGCCCTCAGCAGCCCCCTAGTTTCAGTTGAATCTCCCATTGGACTGAGCCGCTGCTGCCCCCTAGAACACTGAGTAACGCATTAACAAATATGTGACATGGTTACCAGCAGCATTCCCCAGAACAGCAATCTGAGTGAGGTGAAGTGTTCCAGGGTGATTCTGCAGAACCAGTGCCATTTGTGTTTGACAAAGGTTAGAAAATGTATGAATAAAATTTTAAAACTGTTTTGATGTGACATGAAATAGTAATGTTTACACTTTATAGAAGACATTTCCAATCTTAACATATACATTTAAATTATTTTTCAGTATTTTCTAAAAAAAAGTCACAATTGAATTATAAAGGAGTGTGTTAGGGCTGAATAAAACTATTTATGTTCACAGTAGGACTCTGCTCATATTCTTGCATTACCTCTCAGTGTACAGTAGATGTCCCTTTGCATATCACATATTCTATTCTTTTAAGAAAATGTGTCAAGCAACATCCGAGGTGGGTTATGATGAAATAATGTTCTGTCCAGCTCAGCATTTTTTCTTGAAATATGTTCGAATGTGGTGTCATTTTGGCAACAACTTATATTTCCAGATTCAAAACACACAATTATACATGTATTGATGTTGTATTTTGCTCATTTAATGCAAAAAGGCAGAAAATATCATCTAGATTTTTGTACATAGATAGATAGATAGATAGATAGATAGATAGATAGATAGATAGATAGATAGATAGATAGATAGATAGACAGATAGATAGATAGATAGATAGATATTTAGAACACTTTTTTAAACAGATTTCAGCATAATGGGGTTGACAACCTGAAATCCACAAAGTCAAAATACGAATGAAAATAATGAAAATTTTATTAAAAATGAGACAGGTTACTGCTTTCCGCACCTGCTGCTGTTTTGAACCCTTTGGTGATGTCACTTTCTTGTAAATGATTCGAGAAGGATCAAACTATTATTTAGTGGGGGTTGGGAGGTGTCTGAAAATTCATTGGGATTTTTCAGAGAAATTATATAAAATATGAAAAAAAGTAATTCAGTATGACCAAAAAACTTCAGCAATATTTTAAAAGGAATGTTAATGCTGTGATGTTAATGAGGAGAGGCCAAATTCCAAATAGTCCAAGGAAAAACAAGCATAGAGATGTTGAAAAAAATGTCGGGGGCGGGGGGGTTCAGTTTTATATCAAAAACATGTAAAACTTCAAAATGCTGAATTCAAGTCTTCTGAAAAGTTATATAAACGTATGTCTTAAAACATTAAAAGCACTGAAATGGCACCGAATCTGTAGAATGACCATTCAACGTGCTTCAGATGAAGCAGATTGCAGGCCGAATTCAAAAGCAGAAGGAGGCTAGACATCAGAGACAATGACCTGTACAAGTGGTGCCAATGACACACTTTGAAGCACCTTGAGACCTTTACCGTAGGCGTGTTTTCGGAGGGGTTTTGGCACGTCTTCATTCAAATCAACAGTGGTCACTGAGAAGGCTTTTCAAGGGGCTTCTGGAGTGGAAGCCGCTGATTTGCATGAAGTAGCTGAGATTTCAGTAAAACACAATGTATTAACTTCCAAAAAACTCGTTTCTGGTGTTTCAGAGGCACACAAGGCATCCTTTGGCATTAGTGGTGCCGGTGTCATCCCCATGGAGGCTTCTCAGGACCCCTTGCCGTCATATTTAGGCTCACTGCGTACCACTAGGCATCATTAGCCAACATGCCAGTGTGAAGGGACATGCTTTAACCCAAAATATGAATTTTTCCAACACAAACTCAGGCAGCTTTGATGCCTAGGCCTAGACTTTTTTCTCTTTTTAAGCAGGACCATTTTCTCTCTGTGTCCAGCATTGTTGCAGCAACTGCATCGAGGCATCAAAGCCACAGAACACAGCTCTGAGACTCCAGTGCTTTTGACATAAAGTATTGGACAACCTGGAAATGAAATGGGTAGGCTATTCAGTGGATTTTTGGACATGGCAAGAATTGATTAAGCTGTATGATGATAGGATATGATCCATAATGAAAGCGCAGAAAACTACAACTCTTTGCTTTGCCATGAAAAGCAATGAAACCATCCTGAGAGATCACGCATACAAGAGTGTCTCGCAAACAAGGGAAACACCCGCTTGACCTCTTACAATCCACAAGGTCATAGCTTAGGGTCAGCAGCAGGGTTTGGTACACATCTATCTCTTTACATGAAGCATCACCCATCTGGCACATCTAAATGTAAAACTGTCTGGCCACAGTGCATGTAAGAGATTTGATTTTAAAGGTTAAATTTTCCAGTACTTCAGAATATCCCTGTTTAACGTGACTAGCGAAGACTACGAAGCAGAAGAGTTCTGAGCAGGGACCCTTTTCTTTTACATAGACTGATCAGCGTTTGGAACTTCGGAAATGCAAACTTATGCATCTGCAAACATGCCTCATTTTTTATGCCATGGGTAGTGTTTCTTTTACTGAGAAGAACAATACCTCCAGACAAGAATGTTGATATTACATGACTCTCCTGTACCAGGGTTTCAGTATCTGATTGGACTATCAGTTTACGTTAAATGCACTGTCACTGACGTGTTTTCTTTTCATGTGTGTAAATGTCTAATATGGATCCTTCCTAGAGCTGCTGTGCAGCAATGTAAAGCTCGTAATGTGATCTCGGTTTTCTGAATGACTTCATGAATATTTCTGTAACTGTTTGTAGTACTTTACCTTTGATGGTAGTTTGCTATTGCTTTGCAGTTTTTCATGTTCTATTTAATATTTCCAGCATACCCGGTCAAATTACACTGCAAAGGTCGGGGGAAGTTAAGTAAGGGAAGGATTGGAATGCCATTTAAGGCATCCCAGGATAGTATTCGATATGCTACTATTGGTTTACACCCATCTCTAAAAGTTTTGGAACAGCAAGGCCAATTCGTTTGTTTTGCTGTGTACTGAGGATATCTAAATATATTAAACAACACAAAACTGAAGTCTTATATCACACCGCCAGGTTTTTAAATGAGCATAAGTATGGGAACATAACAACTGGCAGATGTTTCTCTTTACCTAGGTATGTCATATAAGATTGATTGGTTACTCATTAAGTAGCCCTGAATATCTACTCCCAGTTTAAGCTTTGGCTTTCACCAGAGAGGAGTAGTTAAGAAGAGCAGACCAACATGAAGAGCAGAGAGCTGTCTATAGGAGAAAATCATGTCATTTTGAAGCAGAGAAAAGGTAAAAATCCATCAGAGGTATTTCAAAAACATGAGATATTGTCAGTACCACAATTTAGAACGCCCTGAAAAAGAAGGGGGAAAAAAATCAATGTGCTGAAAATCATGAACATTATGAACAACCTCCACAGAGCAGGAGACTTAGAGAAGAATAGCATGGAGGCCATTCAGCAGCAGTAAAATTCAAAAAGCCAGATTGGAATTTGCAAATTAAGTACAGAGATGAGCCACAACAGTTCAGGAACAGCGTTTCGCAGACCGATGAGACAAAGATGAACCTCTACCAAAGTGATGGACAGGCCAAAGTATGGAGAAAGAAGGGATCTTCTCACGATCCTAAACTTGCAAGCTCATCTGTGAAGCACGATGGAAGTTGTGTCACGGCTTGGGCTTGGCATGGCTGCTTCTGGAACAAGCTCGGTCATGATGGTTAAAAAAAAGCGGAAGGAGTGCAGAAGTCTACAAAAACGCTGTCTGCCAATTTGTCGAGAAATGCATCCAACCTAATTGGGAGGAACTTAGTCAGCAAGGCAATGATCAAAAACATACTGCTGCCTCAAAAAAGGACTTTATCAGTAGAGGAAATGGAAGGTCATGGACTGGCCAGTGGTTAGATCTTCACCCAACTGAAGACAGCAAGTAAAAGATGCTGTGATAAAAGTCTGAAATGGAGAAACAACAAATCTGATGGAGCCTACGGATCATAGGCTTGATGCAGTTTTGTAAGTATATATGAAGTATTTTTGACTTTTAAGATAAGCAGAATAAGATGGATGGATGGATGGATGGATGGATGGATGGATGGATGGAAAGATGGACGGATGGATGGATGGACAAAATTCTGTTCCAATACTTTTGCTCATTTGAAAAACTTGGTGGCTTGATACAAAATGTGCTCTGTTCTGTGTTGTTTAAGGCATCTAGAAGTAAACACAGAGGAATAAAAGCTGAAACTGTGATCTCTCTTCTCATATTCATCTTTTGATCTCACACACAAATGTCTAAAAATAAAAAAATTGGCTTTGCTGTTCCAATACTTTGCGAAGGGTTTGTATTGTTACTGAACAGTTCAGGTAGCTGATTTCTCTTCAGTTCTTACACATTTCCTTTTTGTGCTCTTGTAATTTACATTGCATTAGTAGTGTTAGCTATTTTTTATTGTTTTTACATTTGATATCCAAAAACTTAACACTGTAAACATAATTTAAAGTAGCCTCTGTGACTATGGATAATTGTACATTTGTGCTTGATGCTACTTTGTTGAAAACGACTGACTGCAGTACAGTGTGCAAAGGTAATTATACTTGATACTTCTTTTGCAGTGTTAAAATTATTTCTTGGCTTCTTGGTGCAAATGTTGTTTAAAGCATTTCTATTAATGCAGCTGTGTTTCTAGCATAAACTGAACTGTCGGCAAAAAATGAAGAAAATAAAATTAAGCGTAGCGTAAACTGTGTGAGCTTTATTTTAGGGGGGCGAGAAAAGTTCACTTTTCCTGGAAACGAGGAAAAGGGATAGCATAATATTTTCTTGAATACAATTGGACTCATAATGGAACAATCCATCTTGCATGACCATGATTCCATTTAAAAGCCAAGAGTACTTCACAGTAGTCGGTCACGGCAAAGTGCATTTCTTACCGGGCCGCCGATAAACACGCGAGAGATGACCCAAGGCTCTTCTGAGTCCCAGAGTGTGCTGCCTACCAGAAAATTAAACACCCAACTCTGCATCTCCTCTGCAAATTCGCATCAGCATCCTGCAGTCGCCATGGAGACCGACAGTCGCCTCAGCTAAAGAATTCTCCAGCGAAAGAGCTGAAGAGTTTCAATTTAATTATGGAGGTTTTTTTTTTTTCAGTAGCTGCCACTTATCAATTATCCCGATTGCTCTGCCCATGACAACAAAGAAGGCTCCCTGCTGATTAGCCGAGGGCTGGCCGCTTTAACAAGCGAGGGGACGGCTCAAAGCCCTGATGTGGTGCTCAAAAGAAATCAGCACAAGTGTTCTAATGTGCAGGATGCTGTTCTGCCATTCTGCTGTCGTGATTACTCCCAGGATCTCAGTGAGCAACCCTGTTCATTTGAGATCACCGCAGCAGTTTTGAAAGCAACGTGTAGGCGGCTGAGTTAAGTCATTACAAACTGTTGTTTAAATAGTCATAATGAATAATGAACGAATATGTCACATAACCCATAATATCCACTCGAGCAAACAGAGCGAGATTTGTATTTTTAATAGCTGTATTTAGGCATTCATTACGCCTTGTTAAGGTTTGGAAGGGATGATAAATGGCTCCCTTTAACCTCAGTGATGTTTCTTTGATAATTTACACTCGCCAGCCTTTTCATTAGATACGCTTGCTCAACTGGTTGTTAACTCAGATATCTAAACAGCCAGTCACATGGCAGCAACTCAGTGCATTTAGGCATGCAGACATGGTCAAAACGACATGCTGAAGTTCAAACTGAGCGTCAGAACGCTGGAGAAAGGTGATCAGATGCTTCTGAACGTGGCTTGGTTGTTGGTGCCGGGCGAGGCTGGTCTGAGTGGTTTGGAAACTGCTGGTCTGCTGGGATTTCTCCACGCAACTGCAACGGTTTTACATTGATCAGAAGGACCCAAGCACAGGCCATCAACTCAAGGAGCAATTCGAGGGATTTATTACTACAGAAAAGAGGGTTCGCAGCACCAATGGATGTGAGTGGGCAAGCAGATGAAAGTTTAGCTCAGGTTCCTCCTACAGCAGCAGGTAGTCCATTATTTGGGCCCGAGAGAGGTCAGTCCAGTTCATTCCAAAGAGGTGGGCGGCGACACACAGAAGGGTTTCCTGGGAAAAGGAAAGAACCATGAGTGGGGGAATCAGACTTTGGACACTGAAGTTGGCTAACGATCTGGCTGGTGTTGAGGAAGATAAGAGACAGCTGAGTGCAGGTCACGGTTGAAGGTGACGCTCCTCCCTGAAGTATCGATTCATTGAAGAAACCAGGATGACAAGGGGGAAGGTGGGGCGGCAGCCCAGGCACATGACAGCATGATGACATCTCTTGGGTTTACAGAGAAGTGTCCAAAAAAGAGAAAACACCTGCAGTTCCCTGGGTGAAAATGTCGTGTTCTCACCAAAGGTCAGAGAACAGCCAGATTTCTACAAGCAACACTAACTCAAATAACAACATGGTGGTGCAGAAGAGCACCTCCAAACGCACAACACGTTGACCCTTGAAGCAGATGAGCTACAGCAGCAGAAGAGCACGTTGGGTGCACAATTAATTCCAGGCACACACACCCACACACACACACACACGCACACACAACAGACAGAGAAGAGAGAGAAAGATAGCGGCGGGTCCACGCCTGGAGGACGGGGGACCACGACAAGCTCAGTGCATCTCAAACTGGCTTTTTGATCATGGCGATGAGTTCGCTGTACTCCAACGGCCTCCACAGTCCCCAGATCTCGTGAGATCACGTTTGGGAAGCGGTAGAACGGGAGATTAGCATCATGGGATGTCCAGCCGACACGTTTGCAGCAACCACGTGATGCTATCATGTCAGTATGGGGCGATATCTGAGGAATGTTTCCAGCACCTGACTGAATTTTTGCCATTAAGAATTAGGGCTGTTTTGAAGGCCAGTTTGGTACTGGAAAGGCGTATCTAATGAAGTGACCAGTGAGTTTATAACCTGAGAGTCGACAGCATTGTGGCAGCTCCGAGAGCCATTATGAGGCTGATTTAAGATAAGATAAGAAGCTTTAGTTGTCACATACACACAAATACAAAAAGCACACTGTGCAGGGAAATGTGGTTTTTTACCTGCATCCATTTAAGCCAAATGCTGATCATATCACCGTGCTGATAAGCTGGCAAAAAGCCTCACAGACATTGTTACTTTTGAAGGCACTTCTTCAAAAAATTACTGAATTTTTCACTTGACCATAGTGTTGGAGGACAAGTTAAAGAGGAATTTCACCACTGCAAATAACTTATAAAGCTTGTCCTTCAGTGTGCAAAACTCACTTTACATCTAGAGTGGTTGTTAAGGAACAGAGACGCCTAAAAAGGGCCTTTGTTAATCCCTTTCCTTAAATATAGGTAAAAATCACACAACAGTAGAGTGCTTTGTGTTGTTTTTCAGCCTTGTCTCCTTCCCATTTACTGTAGAACGTCTAATTTAAGAATCACTGTCTTGAGGAAATTTAAAAAGCTAACAGGTGGGATATAGCAGCGCTGACAGAGAAAGAACTGCCAGAACTGAAATTCAAATCCTTCTCCCTACAGCCAAAGACCTGAATGATTGGGCCCCAATCATATCTTAAAGGCTTCATATTACCATATTACCCTGATAGAGCTCCAAAAGTAATAACGATCAGGCTCGTCTCCAGTGGAACCCAGCCTGGGTTCAGGAGACAGACACCTTCATATACTTCTAAAATTAAGTTTTAAACTTTGTTTTTTGGTGATGTTTATAGATGTTTTAAGTTTTAAGCTTTAAGTTGTATGAACAAAAATATTGGACCACTTACACATTACACCTACAGGAGCTTCTATGAATCCCATTCTAAACCCACAGGCATTAATATGGAGTTGGTCCCCACTTTGCAGCTATAGCAGCTTCCACTCTTCTGAGAAGGCTTTCTGCAAAATGCTGTAGTGTGTCTGTGGGAATTGTTGCCCATTAATCCAGAAGAGCATCTGTGAGGTCAGACTCTAATGTTGGCTGAGAGGGCGTGGCTCACCATCTTCATTCTAGTTCACCCCAAAAGTGTTGGATGGGGTTGAGGTCAGGGCTCTGTGTGGGCCAGTCAAATTCTTCCACACCAAACTCATCCAACCATGCCGTAGTCATGTTAGAAAAGAAAAGCGCCATCCCCAGATTGTTTCCACAAAATTGGAAGCATCGAATTGTCCAAAATGTCTTGGTAAGCTGAAGAATTAAGATTTTCCTTCATTAGAACTAAGGGTACAGCTCCAGGGACACAGCCCCATAGCATTATCCCCCCAGTCCACCAAACTTCACAGCTGGCACAATGCAGTTAAGCCCTTTGACAGACTGGTAAGCTGTCCAGGGTGTTCTACCCTATGACAGCTGGGACAGGCTCCAGATCTACAGATATATTTATTTTAATAAAGGTTTTGGCGTTGTCTTCTCTGTCCATAGTCTGTGACTGTCTCTGCTCTCCTTTCACTCTTCTCTCACCCTCATCCCCATCTGTCGAGGCAGTTGGCTGCCCCTCCCTGAGCCTGGGTCTGCTTGAGGTCTCTTCCTGTTAAAAGGGATTTCATTCTTCCCACAGTTGCCAAGTGCTTGCTCATAGGGGATGGTCTAATTGTTGGGGTTTTCTCTCCAATACTGTAAAGTCTTTACTTTGCAGTGTAAGGTGCATTTTGCTGTGAATTGACACTCTATTAATAAAACTGAATTAAACTGAACTGGGTAGGTGTGCGTGTGGGAGATGGTGAGGATCTTGCTTTGTTTCAGTAGTTTTGGTCTATTTCTAATATTTCAATATTCAAGCATCAGCCACTGGGCAAGGAAGGACTTTTCACTTCTATTAAACTGGACCCAAAACCACAGTCTTTCCCTACAAAGTACAGAAGCAGATTACACTGGCTGCTTGGTACACCCACCCCCCACCCTAATACCTCCGTTCTGCCACTAGCTCTTGACTACTTTTCATGCACTTCAAAAATAAGCCAACTGAAATCAGTGGGCCAAGTCTAGGTCTCTAGCGAATGTGTGACTGCAGAGCTCCCGTGCAAGACGCCTTTCTGCCACCAGGAGCAGCCAGCCCTGCAATTAGCTGATAACAGAATCAAACACCTGAGCCGTAATCAGCTGTGGATAAAAAATTTGTGCCGCCTGTTTTTCACATTTTCACTTGGTAGCTAAACATTCTAAAAACACATAGCATGATGCAATTTGTCCACAAAAATGTAACTACTTTTACACAGAAAACGTCAAACTGCTGAGCTGAACCTTGAACAGAATCGCAAATCCTACCCAAACCGTGTATCGATTGATTATCGGGGTCTGAGCTGAGCCGCAAAACCGCAACCAGCTACACGCACAGATGTGATTGTCTGAAAGCCTGCCGATCAGTTCAAAAAGAATGGACTAATGGACAGAGCTGAAGGGGGGGCTCTCTAGGTCTCTTTGCCACATTCATTAGTGACATGCATCTGTGATGTTCAGTGAAAGCACTGCGGATCAGAGCTCATGAACAAGTGATTGATAACATGCAGCATGCTCGTCTTACCGTGCAGAAGGAATGATTAAAAGGAACGCTGGCTGAGAGAAAGAAAGAGTGCGGTATTAGTTCAAAAAAGTGTAAGAGGATTAGAGAAGGGCAATATATGAATGAATTATGTATGTCTAATGTCTGTGGGAAGAATAACAATGTTGTGGAATTCAGGAAGCCTGTGCAGTATTTTATTCTCTCAGCTACTTCACTACACAAGAGCGGTGAATAATTGATGACACTGTATCAGCATGGCCTGTTGATCTGGATTTCACTCCCTAGGTTACTCATCTGCTCACACTTCATCAGTGGAGCACATTCAGGTGTGTAAAATCAAGCCCCCTAGCCATGCGGCCTGCTTCCACCAACATTTGTGAAGGAATGGGTCCTCGTAAAGAGCCCACTGAATTCGAGCGTGGTACTGTAAAAGGCAAAAGTCAGTTCATGAACTTTCTCCATCGTTAAGTAGTATTACTGCAAAGTGGAAGTGATTAGGAACCACGGCAACTCAGCTTCAAAGTGGCAGACCATGTAATGTTAGAGAGCGGGGTCATCGAGTGCTGAGGCGCAAGTCCAGACCTCCTCTGGCATTGACCTTCAGCTGCTCCCCTGTATTCTTCCCAAGGGGTCCCACAGCGGATTCCTTCACACTGGTAATTTGGCGGAGGTTTTTGTGCCGGATGCCCTTCCTGATGCAACCCTCCATGTTGAGAGGGGCCTGTGTCCCCACCTGGAATCTAGCTAAATACCTTTTGCTTCGAGGGCAAATGTGTAAACCACTGCACTATGGGGACACCTCAAAACTGCGTGCCAAGAGCTTCGTGGCATGGGTTCTCCTGGCTGAACAGCTGCATGCAAGCTTACACCATGTCACCTCTGCACTCTGGAGTAGTGGAGGGAAGTTCTGTGGAGAAAAAAAATCATGTTTCTCCGTGTGGCTGTCTAATGGACAAGTCTGATTTAGGGAATGCCAGGAGAACTTTATCTGCCTGACCGCACTGAGTCAAATATAAAGTTTGGTGGAGAAGGTTAAAAGTTAAGTGGTTGTATCTCTGGGGTTGTCTTGGACCCCTTAGTTCAAGTGGATGGAATTCTTCATTCTTCAACTTATCTAATTCATTTTAGAAAAATCTATGCTTCCAGATTTGAGATTTGAGATTTCTATTCCAGCATGACTGTGCAACAGTGCACAAAGCAAGCCCAATGAAGGCAGAGTTGTAGGAGTTTGTGTGGAAGAACTTGACTGGCCCACAAAGAACCTTGACCTCAACCTCATCCAACACCTTTGGGATGAACTAGTCTGGTCCATCAGTATCTGACCTCACAAATGTTCTTATGGATGAATGGGCAAAATTTCCCACAGACACACTCCAAAATCTTGCAGAAAGCCTTCCTAGAAGAGTAAAAGCTGTTATAGCCAGAGACCAACTCCAGATAAATGCCTGTGGATACAGAATTGGAAGTCAGAAAAGCTCTTGTAGGGGTAATTTGGTCCAGTCCTTTTGTTAATAAAGTGTACTTTGACATCAAAGTTTTACCATATAAATAGTTAGCCAGTGTTTTTCAGTCCAGAGTGTATTCAACTCTCCACAATGTGAGCAGCACACAGCTCAGCGAAAGCAATTTTTACTTGTCAACACCATGTAATTACGAAACGAGATACAACGAATAAAAAAAATCCATACTTATTAAACGTGGAACGTTTGCCATGTGTTTTTCCAGCTCTGTTTGCGACTTAAGGGGCTAATTGTGTCGATGTCTGGCCAGATTCACATCACACGTACTAAAGCTCACCAAAACCAGCTGTCACAGGAAGATTAATTACTGTGAGAGCCTGGATGTAAGACTTTTTCCACTGCAAATTAGGCTTGAAAATAATTAAAGGTGCTAGGCCAAATGCATTAGGTTGCTGCCATATGGCTGAGTAGATATATATGCTAACAAGCAGCTGAGCAGGTATGTGATAATAACGTGTCCACTAACATTCCAGTGTAAACACATACTTTGACAACAAAGTTTAAACCTGTCATTTGTGTTCAAAAAACAAGGAAAAGTAGAGGTACTTGTGTCAATGTTACTTTTTTGCATCTTTTTTCAACCAGTGGCCATGTGCAAAGACAGGCTTTTCCGTCAACACACCTTCTGGAAAAGGTTGGTATTGCAAAACTTGCACACATCCTAAAAACAGCTTCAGCATCCTTTGTCCAGTATATCCTCTTCTGAGCATCTAAGCAGCAGCTGAAGTGAACACTCACTGAGCAGTTCTTTCATGTCTTTTTGAAAATGTGGAGAGCATCCTGGGGTTTGTTATTCAGTCTCAAAACAAATCTCAACAGCAAATGAAAGATGAAAATTAACTGATTAAAAGTCTGATCTTCCTCATTCTGACAGCTCTCGTATAATTCTGAAGGACAGAAGTACCAACGACTCATCAGAACTCG
This sequence comes from Etroplus canarensis, assembly GCA_015106775.1. NCBI lineage: Eukaryota > Metazoa > Chordata > Actinopteri > Cichliformes > Cichlidae > Etroplus > Etroplus canarensis. The sequence goes on from VUQH01090838.1 coordinate 15,253, forward strand.
TTTTTTTCAGTCTGTGGCACTCTAATCACACCTGCCGCAAATTTAGGATCACTAATTTACCTAACGTGCATGTCTTAGCTCAAGGGGTGGGCAACATTTACTAGCAAAAGATGCATTTTTCAGCAATTTTTCACCAAAAAATCTGCAGGAAGCTGCAGCATAGGCAACAGCCTAGTACTGTAAGTATGAATTAGTCTATTAAAATTAATAAAAGGGTGTAAATTTTTTTTAAAAAAATGCAACTATTATAAAGAAGTTTAAACTGTTTTCCAACTTTAATGTGACCTACAACCTGTACAATTCAAATTAAAAAATCTGTCAGGGAAAATGTGCAATAAGCTGGTTGCACTGAGCTGACAGAGCATCAAAGGGATCCTGTTGTTCAAAGGTGTCAGTCAGGAAAAAGGTAAAAAAAAAATTCCCTGAGCAATACACATATCATGGAACACAGTGAAGACCATCATCAAGACGTGGAGAAAATATGGAACCACAGTGACGTTACTGAGAACTGGACGTCCCTCCAAAACTGATGAAAAGACCAGATAAAAACTGGTCAGGGAGGCTGCCAAGAGGCCCAGAGCATCACTGCAAGAGCAGCAGGGATTTCTGGCAAGTATAAGTTGTGGAGTACATGTGACAACGCTCCTTCGTACTGTTCATATCTCTGGTCTATGGTGTAGGGTCATAAGAAGGAAGCCTTTTCCTACAAAGAAAAGCATCCAGGCTGGGCTACATTTACAGAAAAACACATTAGGTCTTAAAATGTGTGACGAAAGCAATGTTGATCTTTTAGGTCACAACTCCAAAAGGTATGATTGGAACAAAAGCATTACACATCACAAGAAGAACACCATACCAGTGGTGAAGGATGGTGGTGGCAGCATCATGTTTCCGGTTTGTTTTTCTTCAGCTGGAACTGGGGCTTTAGTCAAGGTGGAGGGACTTATCGGCAGTTCCAAATACCAGTCAGTTTTGACCTACAGTGAAACACATGTCTGCTAGAAAGCTGAAGCTAAAGAGGAATTTCACCCTTCAGCGCCACAACGACCCCAAGCATACATCCAGATCGACAAAAGAATGGCTTCACCATGAGAAAATCCAAGTTTTGGAACGGCCCAGCCAGAGCCCAGACCTGAACCCAACTGAAAATCTGTGGGGAGACCTGAAGAGGGCTGTGCTCACAGTGTGACAGATTTGAAGTGCTTTTGCAAGAAAGAGTGGGCAAATATTGCCAGCGTAAGATGTGAGCATGCTGATAGACTCCTACCCAAAAAGACTGCGAAAGGTGCTCCAACATACTGTAGTAGTGCTGCCTGAGGTCTAAGAATGGCTCCCTGAATCATGTCTAATAAAACGCTAAAAATCATCTTTATGTTTGCAAACCAACCAGCAGAGTTAACACACTCTAATGTATTAGTCCAAGGGGAGCAGCTTGACATTGTAAATGATTTCAGATATCTGAGGCTCACTGTCAAAAGTCTTGCTAAAAGTTCTCCAATATTGTAAACTCAAACTAACAAAATATTAAGCAAATTAGGCCATTTCTGTCTGTCGGTGCAGCTAGGATGTTCTCAATTATTCTATGATTTTTTTCACACTTTGAGTACACAGGATGAAGAAAGTGATACCACTGACTTGCCCCCGCGCGTGCCTGACCTAAATCCAATAGAAACGTTATGTTTTGGTCCATCCGATGCTGCCAGGTTGCACCTCAGACTGTCCGGGAGCTCAGTAATACCCTGGTCCAGATCTGCGAGGAGATCCCCCAGGACACCACCTGTCCTCTCATTATAAGCATGTCCCGACATTGTCAGGCATGAGTGCCATTTTGAATTGCTGCAATGAAATGTCGGCACAATGGACCACTCCGCCGCATCATTTTTTCACTTTGATTGTCAAGGTGTCTTTGAATTTAGCCTCAAACGATGTGTCATCCTTTGGTTCCTAACACATCACCCAGTGTAGACATCCCATTAAAATCTGAGGTGTTTTCAAAGTGCTCCTCTAATTTTTTTGAGCAGTGTAGATAACATGGTCACTAAAGCTGCAGGCGGCTGGAGGTGTTGGGGTGGGGTGGACATGCTTAAGTTCAGGTACAGTGATTCCACTGCTGCTGGTGAGAGACAGAAACACACTAAGGAGATTAACACTTCCAGCATGAAGACAACAACACTATACAAACACACAGTTATATTTCCTATTTTCACAGGAAAATATAAAGAAATGAGAGGTGGCTCCCGGTGTTTGCACAGCACTGTAGGAGAATAATACAGAAATCACATAGGGAATCCAAAGATTCAACAAAAAAAAAAATCAAAGCTTCAAACATCAAAATAACAATGAAAACTGAAGAGGAACCAAGAGAAACCATGACAATGGCGGTCTAATAAAACTGATACAATCCATTAAAAGGAAAACAAGCTTAAAAATGGCTTGTTTGTCAAATTATTGGCGCTCACTCTGACAAATGATGGTCCCACTGGAGTCACTGCAGTCCAGGTGTTTCAGAGAAATGCCGTCCAGTGCTGCCACACACGCTCCTTACTTTAATATTGCTTAACATGATTATGTGTCGCTCCTGCCGTGAGCTCAGCTTGTACGGTCATGAATACAGAAAGCTTTCCTCGTCCACAACCAGGGCAGGCCTGCAGGGCGCGCTGGACCGAAGATTACTTTAATCCATGGAGCTTTCCTCTGTGGGGGATTGAAATCTGAAGATAGGCCTAATCACTTACAATTGACTACATGCGAGCATAATGACGGGGCTGCCACCGCAGCTTACATTTTGCTGCCCACCTTATCAGACCTGTACAGGGCTTTACTCTGGCCTGTATGTGACTGCTCATGCTGACGGAGATCATTTGGAAAGACCACAGGAGTGGCTCTGAAGGTCTCAGGGAAAGAAAGAGAAGCTCGCACAAAGAGACCGTCAACCTCTCAGTTTTTCAAAGGACAAAGCTCATGCTGTAGGTGCATATGTTTGGCAGGAGTTTTTAAGCTGTCTCCCTACGTAATTCCATCCATGCTGTTTCACGAGTCCAATCTCTGCAGTGCTGTTGCACACTAAAGCAGGAAGAAGAAAAACGATGAATAATAATTCTATATAGGTAGTTTTTAAGAAGCGATTATACAGTTAGGTCCATAAGGTTTTGGACAATGACACATTTTTTTTTCTAATGTTGCCTCTGAAGACCCCCACAGTGGATTTCAAATCCAGCAATCATGATGTGGCTGAAGTGCAGACAAAAGTATTGCGTTAACTGTTTAAGAATTACAGCCAATTTTAGACACAGTCCTCTATTTTTAGAGGCTCAGAAGTAATGGCACTAGGGTGACCAGACGTTCCTCTGCACTTGTCCCCCGTCCCACATCTTGACGTACAGTATCGTCCCACATTTGGCCTGTCTGCAGGACGTGCACTTTTCTAAAGTCGGCTTTTACCTGATGCATGCAAAGAAAGCAAGGAAGACTTTTTTTTTTTACCACAGTCAAGTGAGGGCTGGTCTGTCTGTTGCTGTGCCCATCAGGGGACGTTACAACTAACCAAGAAGTCACAAGCTTGGCCTTATATGGCCTTAATGGACACAGTATCTGTGTGTCATAACTGGCTAAAAATTGATAAAACTGTCAGATATGGCACAGAGAAGGTATGCCAATCTATGGACACATCCCTCCTGAAAACTTAAGATGCTTACCAGATATCACAGCAGCTACAGCAGTGAAATAAAAGAGAATACAGGAGTATATAAAGAATGACGCGTGTGACCATGAGAATACATTTACGTTTACTTTTATCCTGAGAGCTGGAAAAGTTGGATTCAAATACGAGATATGAACATGTCAGACTACCTGTTAACACGTTTTACACACACGCACAGTTTTTCCACCCACATTTAGGTTGTTAGAATCTGGTCATCATTCATCCCTCCATCTTCTTCCACTTATCCAGGGGTGCTGGAGCCTATCCCAGCTGTCATAGGGGAAAAGGCAGAGTGCACCCTGGACAGTCTGTAGCAGAGCCAACACAGAGAGACAGACAACCATCCATGCCTGTGGTCAATTTAGAATTGCCAATTAAACCTAACCCCTGTGCATGTCTTTGGACTGTGGCAGGAAGCCAGAGCACCCGGAGAGAACCCACGCAAGAGGAGCGCATGCTCCGCATAGAAGGGCCTAAGCTGGCCAACTGCTGGATTTGAACTCAGACCCTCTTCCTGTGAGGTAACAGTAGTAACCACTGCACCACTGTACTGCCTAATTTGTTGCCTGGTCATCCTAAAGCTTAATCTCTACCTCTGTGGTGAGTCTCTGTAGAGCCTACAATGTAGCCTATGCTGTTCCCAGCATCCATACCTGTGCGTTGTGTGTGTCAACCTGACGTGTAGTTCCATTTCTAGAGGCGCACATCAGGTTATACCAAAAGTTATGACGTAGGGCTTCAGAAGGGTCTGTGGCTATGATGCGCCTACGGCGTCGAGTCAGTGCAGAAGATTAAATCCACTATAAATGGGACGACTGACTGACAAGCAGTGTGATGCCACTTCCCTCATCATTCCATGACAAACTAAGCAGATAAAAGATCAGGAGTTGATTCCAAGTGTTGAACTTGCATTTGGCAGCTATTTACTGAAACTGCCAACACGAGGTCCAGCGAGATGTTGATGCAAGTGAAGGAGGCCATTATTAACAAAGAAACCTATCAGAAAAGTAGCAAACACTTTAGAAATGGCCAATACAACAACCTGGAAAATTCATTAAAAGAAGGAACGCATTGGCCTGCTCAGCACCACCCAGAGAGCTACAGTAGAAGACCACAGAAGACAACTAAAGTGGATGATCACAAAAAAAAAATGTTCCTTGCTAAGAAAAACCCTTCAAAACACCTTGCCAAGTCAAGAGCACTCTCGAGGAAGTACAGTTGTTGTATCATTGTCAGAAAACATCTAAAAGAGCATGCTCAGTTCTGGAAAGCTGATAAACTCGTTACACGTTCCAAATGATGGAATAAAAAAAAGTATGGAGAAGGAATAGAACAGTTCGTGATCCACAGCGTGTCACATCATCTGTCAAACATGGTGGAGGCAGGGTTATGGCATGGCCATGTATGGGTGTCATTGAAACCGGGTCACTAGCATTTATTGATGATGTGACTGCTGATAGAAGCAGCAGGATGAATGCTGAAGCGTACGGGGCTGTGACCTCTGCTCAGATTCAGCCAAATGCTGGGAAACTGATGGATAATGACCTAAAGCATACTGCAAAATCAACCCTAGAGTTTCTCGAGGTAAAAAAAAAAGAAATGGGATTTTCCCACAAACTAGCAGCAACTGAAGGCCTGGCAGAGCATCTCAAGAGAGGGAACTCAGCACTTAGTGATGTCAGTGGGTTCTAGACTTAAGGCAGTCATTGACTGCAAACGATTTTCAACCAAGTATTAAAACAATCCTATTTTAAATTATGTTAAGTTGTCCATTTACTTTTGAGCTTCTGAAAATGGGGGACTGTGTATAAAAAAAAATCCTAAACAATCAACGCTTTTGTCAAACCCCTTGAATTAAAGTCTGCACGTCAATCACATTTTGTCTGCTTGAGTTAAAATCTGCCATTGTCCAAAAACTTATGGACCCTACTGGACCTTAATCAATCACAGATCTTCTCATGTGTGTGTGTGGTAGGAGGACAGCCAGCAGCACCGTCATTCCAATTACTTTTTAATTAATGTGTTCAGAAGTTTGCGCCTCAAATTAAAATAGGTCCTGCAATATCCCTTTATCTCATAGTCATATCTTCCACAGGCGATGTTTCACTCTGGCTAATGAGTCTGAGTGTCTGGCGCCGAGTCAACATTCATGTCACAGGTAAAATCATTAGACACTAAGTGAAAAGGGAATGTTCAGAGGCGGGCGGCGTTCCCTGTGAAATGCCATTGTCCGTCTGTGCAGGTGCAGCCAGGGAGGGACTGAGCGGGTCCTAAGCAGGGCTGTAAACAGACACAGTAAACAGGAGGAAATCGTGTTTCTATCGTTAACATTTGCATCTTGTACCGTTATTAATGACCACCTGCTCCATTAGAAAAACTCCTCCATTAACCTCCTCCCCATTAATAAACAGTGCTCGGTAATCTGGGTGACGAATGGCCGTATACTGAATATTCAAACTAAAATCGTGTTTCTCCTGCACGCTGAAATGAGAGGCGAGCCTGTATTCCACCCTGCACGCAGCCCTCCATTTGTTTTTAATGACGGAGGTTTGTGGGATCTGTTCGCCTCTTCATACTAAACTTTTAACGACTTTAAATTATGGCAACCCCATCACCTCGTGCCTTGAAACAGCATCCCCAGTTGTGTCGCGGTTGCAGTTTTGTTATCTAACATGTCTATACGGGGGAACAAGAGTATCAAATTTTTGATGTGCCAGGAGGGAAAAGTACTGAGAACTCTGCTGCTGAATTATCAAAAGCATCTCGGATGAGTTCTAGCCTGCCCTGAGTTCTGATCTTAATCCAGAGGAGACAGAAAGGTGGCGAATGGGCTGGAAGTTACACTGCACGTCTCTAATCTTACAACTGTAGGTCCTCCTTACTCACACATTCACAGCATCTTGTCCAAGGACACTTGAACATGCAGACCCGGGGGGTGGGGGGGGGGGGGGGGAGCGAGGCAGG
>VUQH01090839.1:5184-15333 GCA_015106775.1 Etroplus canarensis
ATATATATATGTAGAGAGAGAGAGAGAGAGAGAGAGAGAGAGAGAGAGATTCCAGAGGCGAATGTAACAGAAATCCTTCAAAAAAATCAGCATGCAGTGCAGGTCGATGGCTGATTGGTTGAAAAATAGGCAGGGCAAGAAAGAAAGCATCAAAGGAGTTCCCAATGTACAGGGTGAAAAAAACTATAAAGATAAAATAAAAACATCTTGAAAATTGTAAGCAGTGGCTGCAAAGTCCACTTTTTATTGTTTTTACCACTCTGCAGCAAGCTGAAGGACCAGTGACAGAAAGCAAGAGTGGCTATCCATTCTAGAGTTGCAAGACTGCAAACACAGCACCCAGAGGCTTTCTTTACAATATCTGGAGAATTTAATCATGTCACACTGGACAATGCATTGTTTGCCTTTTTTCCGTTTGTAGATTGTCCCACAAGGAGAAACCAGAAAATTGACCTTTTATATGCTAATGTGAAGGATGCATACACCACCACACCACTTCCCCCACTGGGGAAGTCTGACCACAACTTAATATTCCTGAAGCTGAAGTTCAAGCCACTTGTACAAAGGCAACCGACCACCACACACTTCATCAGGAGGCAGAGGAGGCTCTGAAAGACTTATTTGAGACCACTGACTGGCGTGTGTTGCAAGACCCACAAGGAGGAGACTTGGATGGGGTCAGACACTATATCACAGACTATGTCAACTTTTGTATGGATGTTGCTGTGCCCATCAAAACTGTACGCTGCTTCCCAAACAACAAACCCTGGATTACCAGTGATGTTGAGGACTTCCTAAACAAGAAAACGAGAGTATTCAGGCCTGGAGAGCAAACAGAAATGAGGCATGTGCAGGGTGAACTCAGAGTCTGTCTGAAGAAGGACAAAGAATCCTACAGAAGAAAGGTGGAGCAAAAGCTGCAGGAAAACAACATATAGGGAATTTGGGATGGAATAAAAACAATTACTGGCTGTAAGAAGAGCAGCAGTACAGTAGAGGGTGATGTGGAGAGAGCTAACGAGCTAAACCACTTCTACAACAGGTTTGATGGCCCTGCTTTTTCCACTGCTACCCCCACACCTCCTCCACCAGCAGCTGGTGCCTGTGGCTTAGCACCCCATCATCATCATCTCCAACAAAAGAGACTGACGTATCCATCCCCTATACCCCAAGACTGGGCAACATGCCCTCATCAACATGCTTTCAAATTCCACAGGCATCAATAACAGACCCACTGCCCAACCAGGAAGTTATCAGAGAGGAGGTGACCCCCCCCCCAATCCACCACCTTCACTGCTAACCAAGTAAGAGGAGAAGTGACGAGGCTAAGGCATGACAAAGCAGCAGGGCCAGATAGAGTGTGTCCCAGAATGCTCAGGGTCTGTGCCATCGAACTGGTGGAGTCACTTCAGCATGTCTTTAACTTGAGTCTGTGTCTGGAGAAGGTCCCTATCTTGTGGAAGACATCATGGTTCATCCCAATCCCTAAGAAGCCACTTCGGTGGACTTGGGTAGGTCTAAACTCATAACCCTACCTGTCTCCACTGGTGGTACTGATGTGGAAATAGTCAGTACCTACAAGTAACTTGGACTTCTCCTGGACAATAAACTGGACTGGTCAGCTAACACAGCTGCACTGTACAAAAAGGGACAGAGCCCACTTTACTTCCTGAGTAAACTGGGGTCCTTTAACATCTGCAATAAACTCCTGGTCATGTTTTACCAGTCAGTCATCCCTAGCATCCTCTTCGATGCGGTGGTGTGCTGGGGGGGCAGAATTAAAAAGAGACGCCACCAGATTGGACAAGCTGGTGAGGAGCAGGCTCTGTGGCTATTAGTTATTATTAAAGTTGTTCTTTACATTACAAGTGTTGTTGGAGTTTCATCCTCTAAGGACCCTTTGGTAGCGATGATATGATGACGTCCTGTGAATGTGCCGAATCATTTTGCCAATTGCGTCGTCAAGATGCTGATTACACAAAGCTCCATTTAACAGCTCATCTGGGAGTGCTGAAATGTGCTGGCCATTTGATGCACATCAGTTCTACTGTGGTATTACATGTGGGCTACATACCAGTTAATCATATTGATTCTTATTCAGGAATAAAAGGTTTCTGACAGTGTTGGGGCTCAGGCAACTCCTTTTCTTTGATATAATTTCCTCAGCCTTAGAAAACAACCTCTCACAGGGGACAGACTTTTTTAAATTTAGCTTCTAAAATCCCTGTAGTTAAAGAATAAAGCTTGGTACTGTGACTAAATCAGTGCCTGTGTGTACAGTCGCTAAGCCTTGCAGCCTCTTTCAACTCCAATCACACAACAAGACAGTTTCAAAGGACAAAGGAGACCCCGTTTCTCTCTCCTCTCTTTGGTCACGTGATTTCTGAAAGCTGGTATGCGCCTCGACAGAGTCTTCATTTGGACACGCCCCCTTTGCTTGACACAGGCCTCTGGGTTTTGGTGTCAGCCGTAACATCACTACCCTTTGGCGGGCCTGGAACACTGTGGAAGGACTACCACATTGTTCCATCGGTCCTGGTAATGCCTTGGTGCCCCCTGGAGGATGTGACTAGTGAACGGATGGTTGCCAGTGACCTCTGGAAGGATGCATGAATGTGCTCCAACATTGTCTATTGTGATTCTATTGAATTTTAGTGATCCTTTTTTATATATTTCCATAAGCAAAAAGATCAACAAAGGTTCTGTCCACTTCTATGTATTTGTGAGAGACACAATACCTCTATGCACTCTGAAATTCCTTCTTAACTTACTCCCTCTCTTTATTTATTCTCATCTCTTTCTTCTCTCTTTTCCTTCCTTTGCTTGTCTTCTTTCACTTTCTCTTCAGTTTGACTTGATGTTTTCTGAATGAGGCAGGAACAGCTCTGCTGACTCGTCAGCTCTGTACTACTTACCTGCAGCAATTGATATTTCCTCCTCTTTCTAAAATGACTGTCTCCAGTGATCGACGACAGTGAATCACCTTAGACAGAATAAAGCTGCATTTATTGATATAAATCCATCTTTTGAATTGCAAATCTAGTCCAGTCCCCAGATGTAGGTTGATAATTCACCACAGAAAATCACTCCTTTTTCTCTCTGTTTTTGCCACCTCAATAAATAAGATGAAAATCCATTTCAGCTGGAGAATAGGTTTGTGAATAATACAGATGAGTAAATGATAGCTCACTGAGGCCAAATCTAAACAAATGGGAAGCCACAGTCAATATCCAGTTATGCTTGAAAATCCACACGGTTGTATTTTTGTTTAATGTGTTTTTTCCCCACTGGATCATTTTATTTTATTAATTGCTGTTTAGCTTTGTTCATTTTTGTCAGTTTGATTTAGTTTTTGTCATGCACCAATACAGGAGGGATAATGCGTCCCTTACTCCAGGAACTTCAGTTTTCCCTGGGGAAAGGGGGGCGGGGTCCACTAGAGAGTATTCACTGAATACTGTGAGTCAGGATACTGAGGCAATATTCATCATGGTAAAGTCAAGTCACTGAAAACAAAACAAAATCAATGACTGTCAGACTTCAACAGACTTATTTAAATAACTGGAGCTACTACTAGAGCCAACTGAAAATGGATTCAGCTCCAGGTAACAGCTTCATAGATTCATCCACACCCAGCTAAAGGAAAAGCACTTCATCTACAGAGATAAGTGACCTACAAACTACAGATACCAAGGTCAGTGCATTGTGCATAGTATCTGCTAGTGACTCTTCATGATGAAATAGAGGAACTCCAGTCAAGCCTCAAATTTGCACAACTTTGAACAGTCCAACAACTCCCTCCAAACCACCATCAAGTCACTCGCAGGAAACAAATGGATTTGGTTTTCAAAGAACATAAACCAATGAAAGAAACAACAACACTGGAAACACAAAAATGAAGGAACAAAGTGATTTATCCAGCTTCCCCAAACACCCATCCAACAACCCTAAGACACTGATGAAGAGATTTGTGAAAACAAAACCTTTCTCAGGAAGTTGTAAACGAGATCTATTTTCAACATGCTCACTACCTCGTATCCCATGCTAAGAAACCACCCCATCCCTTCGTCATCAAACAGGAATTGTCCAAACACAAGGAACTCATTAAAAGTAAGGGGAAAAAAAGTCAAAAGTGCTAACTTTGGAGTTCATGATCTGCCACGATTTCGGTGAAACAGAAGGACCCAAGCACAGATCCACAAGCAGAAGTGGAAACACGGGAGGCAGGGAGGAGCTTAGCAGAAATTCCATCACTTGGTTAGCCAAGGAAGGCTAATTCTGCTGGTTATATTGTTTGCTAATGACCAGTCTTTGGAGAATAAAACAGACCGTCTGTATGTTCAGGACTGCTCAGTGCTGTGTTTTTTGTGAAAAGTGGCTGGGAGAGGATATCATCAAGTACACTGACGACACGATTATCCTGGGGCTCATAAAAGGTGGTGACAAGTCTGCATACAGGGACTTGGTAAAAACACATGGTAATAAAAGAGCATGACCCCATCCTCAATGTAGCCAAAAAATGTGTAATAGACTTCAGGAAGCACGTCCCCTTTCTGCAGCCTCTCTACATCAATGGGACTGAGGTGAAAAGGGCTGATAGCTACAACTTTCCTGACATGACGGCAACCCTGACCTGCACTGTAAACACCATAGCCATAGTGAAAAAGGCCCAGCAGTGGCTTTACTTCATCAGGCTGCTCAGGAAGGCAGGAGTGAAAAGTTGCCCCCTCACTCAAGCCTACAAAGGACTGGTGGTGAGCATCCTCACTGCTTGCATCACTGTCTGGCATGGAAACGCCACCCAGGCCGAGAGGAAGGCTCTCCTGAGAGTCATAAAGACTGCAGAGAAGATCATTAGAACCCATCTTCCATCAATGGACTCCATATACACACAATGCTGCAAGAAAAGTGCACATCATCAAAAAACAGAACTGATCTGGGTCACACACTCCTCAGTATATCATCTGAGACGCAGCAGAGCAACAGTTTCATCACACACACAATGACACACACAACAGCTTCCTGCCACAGCCAAAGTGATGGCAAAACATAATAAGGCCTAGCCAAATATATATAATATCTACCTCATTTCTAAGTGTAATATATTTAATCAGAAATGCAATACCTTTCAGATCATGATCATTTAAGTGCAATAACATTCATAACATGGACAGTGCAATAAACAGTATGTAAATTAGTGTTCCTTGTTGGTTTTTTCTTATTATAGTGTGCATTTGTTTTAGCCTTGTTTAATTATTAGTTATTAGCCTTGTTTTATTATTATTTATTGTTTGTTATTGTTTATTGGTGGTCTTGTTTTGAGTGCGCGACTTGCCTTAGCTCTGCACAAAAATTTCCATGTACCCAGAGTGCATGGGTATAAATGCTAAATAAAGATCTGAATCTGAATGTGAAGTCTGAGCTCTCCAAGATGTATCTCAGGTAGGTCACAGAGACAAGAAAATTTCATTTCTCAGATTTGACAAAGTTCTCTAACAAACCCCATAATATCTTTCTCGTGTGTTGTTTGTGTTTTTCAGTGTTCTTAGAACAGATGAGGATATCATCAACATGTACAAATACAAACAGATTCAGGAAATCTCTCAACACATCATTAACAAGGGCTTGGAATATTGCTGGTGCACTGGTTAGCCCGTAAGGCATGACAAAATATTCAAAATAACTAATGGTGTGTTAAAGGTTATTTTCCATTCAACCCCCTCCTCTTTGATACATACCAGGTGGTAAGCATTATGTAGATCCAGTTTGGTGAAGACCATGGTTCCCTGAAGTGGCTCAAGGGCAGAGCTGATAAATGGCAACGAATATTTATTTTTCACCATGATATTGTTTGTCTCAATAGTTATACATGGCCTTAGGGTCTTATCTTCCTTTCGATCTTTTCAAAAAAGAAAAAATCTGGCCCCCAGAGGTGAAGCTTAATGTACTTTTCCATGCCTTGCCCTCTTCGGCCTTGAGAGGTTGTACAAGTGGAACTTGGGGAGGATAGCACCAGGAAGCAGCTCAATAGCACAATCATACAGCCTGGAGGAACAGGAGATAGATCTGAGGGAGATTTTACTGGCTCAGGAGAGGAGGAAACTGGTGATAGAGCTGACTCCAAATACGTAGAGACAAAAATTACTCCAAGACATGACTTTACTCAATTTCGAAAGAGGTACTGTGGGAATGTGCAATTTGTTGACAACAGATACATCTAAGAAACTCTGCTTGGTTCCTGAATCAATAAGGGCCTCCAAGAAGTCTATAGAATACTTAGAGATACTGCAATATGTAACATGAAAAACTCCTAAGCTAAACACTATATACAATATGTGCAAAAAACGGCGATAGAAATAACTGGTCAAGGTGTCACAGGGAGGAGTTAAACATTTTGATGGCCACAAGTAGGAATGATTTCCTGAGGCCATCTGTGGAGCATCATGGTGGAATGAGTCTGCGGTTGAACGTGTTCCTGTACCTATCCAGCACATCATGGAGAGGGTTTTAAGGATTGTCCAACATTGTCCTTAACTTGGACATCATCCTCCTCTTTGACACCACTTTCAGAGAGTAAAGCTCCACACTTACAGCATTATTGAGTATATATGAGTATATTGAGTATATATATATATATTGTGTATATATAGTAGATATTTTCATAGTTGACTATATGCTGCTGCAACCCATGCAAATTTCCCCACTGTGGGACAATAAAGGATTATCTTATCTTATCTTATTGGCTTTACAGATCAGTTTGTTAAGTCTGTTGATGTCCGCTACTGTCAGTGCACTGCCCTAGCAAACTACAGCACCTAAGTCCTCTCAGAAAATAGACAGCTCTGGTCCTTCTTGTAGATGGCTTCCATGTGTTTAATGAAGTCCAGTTTATTGTCAATGTGAACACCAAGGTATTTGTAGTCCTCCAATATCTCCACACAGGCCCCATGGGTGGAAACAGGATTCAATGGTGTTTTGGTCCTTCTCATGTCCACAACTACTTCTTTAGTCTGTATCACGTTAAGCTGCAGATGATTCTGTTCAGACTAAGTGACAAAGTTGTCCATTACAGTCCTGTACTCTTCTTCATCCCCCTCTCTAATACACCCCACTACTGCAGAGTCATCAGATAACTTTAAAGTTGTCAAATTTCTGCGCAGTAGCTAAAGTCTGTGGTGTGGTCTGTGGAGAGAGAATGGTCCCCTGCTGGACTTGGGTGTTGCTGAGTTTCCACTCCAGCTCTCTCCTGTAGTTGTCCTTTGCCACTATTTGAAGATTTTAGTTCCTTTCACACTGTTCTCACCTCCTCTCCATCTCCAGATCATAACTATTAATTAGTGCTTTGCTGTCCTTTGTAACTCAAGGGTTGTTGTTTGGGTGATACTTAACAATTTTTGATGGGATTATGGCATCAGTGCAAAAGTTAATGTTGTCCGTGATTAATTCTGTGGGTCCATCAATGTCCTCTCCCTGCATCTCACTTTGTTTACCAGTGATAAGAGATGAGAGACATAATTTAAGACTTTTTTCCAAAGTCCCTCACTATCTCACCTCATCTCTCTTTAGCCTCTTCTTCTTTCCACCTCTGCATGCACGATGTGTCTTTTTCTAGATATCAGCCGGAAGGTCTTGTGGTCTGGCCATGATGTCAGCCTTCTGCAGGGCAACCAACTGATCCCAGGAGTATACAGTTGCAGAGATAATCTGCTGTGGTCAGCTGTTCTGAAGAAAAGAAAAAGTAGTAATTGAGCAGTGACAAAGATAGCAAAAACTTTTTCAAGCAGCATGGTTGGGAAGGCAACTTAACCCTCGGTGTCAATGGATACACTGGTGCTTCCAAATCGAATGACCACAAATAACATGGCGGAGCTGCAAGAGTCCGCCTTGTTGAGTCTCTGTTTTAATTGTGTTGAAAGTGCTTCAAACTACATGCCAGTTTTTAAATCGTGTTGATAGGCCAAGTAAAACCAGAATTAGGATAAATAATTCATACCATGATTTTTCCATGTGTTTTTTTATGTGTTCGGTTTGTGTTTGGTGCAGGAAGAATCTGTAAAAAGAAGAGTGCTTACAAGGAGGAAAAAAATCTAACCCATTATCTTATTTGTGTAAAAATGTACCATAGCAGCCAATCAATACATTTCATGGCATGCAGTTCCTACGGGAAATGGGGAACTTTTAGGAGTGATGGCAGCAAAAGAAAGAGAGAGAGGGAGAGAGAGAGACGCTGTGACATTGTGATGTGTCCCTATGTGTTGTGATGTGTCCCTGTGTGTTGTGATGTGTCCCCGTGTGTTGTGGCGGACAAAAACTGTTTTTTTGAAATTTGTGGGGCATCTTATTGTAACACCTGATTGTTTTGTAAATAGTTTGTACAAAAAAAAAACACCTGAGATACTGAACTTTGTTGGTTCCTAAATTTGTTCAGAAGTTTTTGAAATGTGCATTATTTTTATTCTAAGTTACAAAAATGTTTCGTTAAACATGTTTGTGATTTTCAGAATTAAAAATCTAACTTTTTCCAACTCAGATTTTATGTTTTGTGTGATTTTAGGCCCAGTGTTTTAATACAGAATGATTTAAAAAAAAAAAAAAAATGACTGTAAAGTTACACAGTGAGGTCATGGTGGAAAAATGGGGAAAAAATGCAAGGTAAACAGTTTTTAAGGTGAAATATGAAAGTAAAATCAACAAGAGTCAAAAATGGCGAATTATACCCCAGACTCCAGAGGGTTCAGTAGTTAAAAAAGAAAGACTAAGAGAACAAGCAAATTTTAAAAAAGAAAAGTATCCGGAGTCGTTCGTAGCAAGGTTGTGAGACTATTAACAAGATAAACGACCTCTGTGAGAGTAAAGTTTAGGTAGCTGCCCTGCATTGCGTTGGCGCAGGGCATTGAAGGAAATATTAATGATGAATGAATCATTTCCTCAAATTTAGTCACAGCACTTTCAGATAAACATCTACTGTGGTGAAATGTTTTCCCCAGTGTTTTGTAATCCATTATTGTAAACTCAAATGTTGTGAAAAAAAATGGTCAGTCAGAAAAGAATTTTCAGGAAACACTATTCAATGTTCAGTTTCTATACCATGTGTCAGGACAAGATCAAGAGTGTGATTGAAATGAGTTGGCTCATTTACATTTTGTGAAACAGGCCAATTCAGTCTAATAATAAATTAAATGCGGTGTTGATGCTATAATTGTCAACATCTACATGAATGTTAAAATCACCTACTATAATTGTATTTTTATGAACTGAGCACTAAATTGGATAAAAAGTCAGAATTAATATTAAAACTCTGAATAAGGGACAGGTGGACGATAGACAACAACAAATCATACTGGTTTTTGAGTTGTCTAGTCAGGGTGATCGAAGCTAAGAGTAAGGCTTTCAAATGAATTATAACTTGCTAGGAATTTGGTTGATCAGTTAGCTAGAATTAATGATTGCTGCCACTCCTCCTCCTCTGCCTGTGCTTCAAGGATTCCGACAGTTAGTATGACTCAGGGAAGCTGGTTAATTTAAACTGATATTTTCTGCCTGCTGTAACCAGGTTTCTGTGAGATCGGAGGTGAGAAACTGCAGAGGCGCATGTAAGACTGCAACTCTGCTTCCTGGTCCCAACAATCATGGACAATCATGTTTTGGGGGTTTAATAAATTTGGCCAGATTTCTATTTATGTGATCTGCTCCATCCAAAGTGGGATGAATGCTGTCTCTCCTAATAAAACCAGTTTTCCCCAAAAAGTTTGCCAAATAATAAATGTCATAACCAGGTGTCGTTACTGCCAACGTGAATGGTAGATGTAGCAATCCCAAGTGATGGCAACATCAGGAAGAAGGAACACGAGAAGCTTGAGAAATATCAAGGACTAAGAGAAGAGCTAGAGAAGAAGTGGAAGGTGAAGGCAACTTTGGTCTGTTAGCCTGACTTTTTTATTGGAAGCCCAAGAACAAACCGGAGGAATCTTCTGTTCACATAAAAAAGTATTTATTAAGGTCACAGGTAAAAGCATAGCAGCGCTGGGCTCAGAGTGACAGCGCTCTCACAGGATCTCAGTCAAAGTAAGCCCCAATTTTAGGAAACAATTCATGTTTATCTTCTTGGGCTGGGCCTTGCCCCGTACAGAGGCTAACTTACTCTCGACT
>VUQH01090840.1:1730-14988 GCA_015106775.1 Etroplus canarensis
AAAGAAAGAGCTTGGGAATGTCCTTCAAGAAGCCTGGAGAACTATTCCTGAAGACGACTTAAAGAGATGACAGAAAGCTTGGCTCAGAGAGTTCAGGCTGTGTTGAAGAATAAAGGAGCTCAGAACAAATATTGACTTTCAAGCTGCTTAGAATTGTACAAACACGCTTGCCCATACTCCACTATGGCCAAGCATGTCCAAACTTTTGACTGGTAATGTAAGGCTGGAAAAGTAAGTGGTGTTACAAAAGAAACAGCTTCAGGAACATGTTGAAACTAATTAAGTTAATTGGCAACAGGCCATAATGTGATCGGGTATAAAACAAGCACCTTAGAGACAGTCTGTCAGAAGTAAAGATGGGCACAGGTTCAGCAATCTGCCAGAAACTGTGCTTACAAATTCTGAGGCAATTTTAGAAATATGTTCCTCAATATAAAAATGGAAAGACATTGAATTTTTCATCATCTCCAGTACATGATATCATCAAAAGATTTAGAGAATCTGGAGATATCTCTGTGTACAAGGGACACAGCCAAAAACCAATACTGGATGCTTGTGATCTTTGAGCCTTCAGGCAGTATTGCATTGCAAACAGGCATAATTCTGTCATGGAAATCACTGCATGGGCTCAGGAAACCTTTCAGAAATGGGGTCTGTGAACACAGTTTGCTGTGTCACCCACAAATATACCCTACCAGTCAAGAGGCTGGACACGCTTGGCCATACTCCACTATGGCCAAACGTGTCCAAACTTTTGACTGGTCATGTATACTGTGTTACCTCATGCCATATTTTCCCTTGTAAAAAAAAAAAAAAAACTAGCAAAAGAGACAAAAACTCTATTTTTCACTATATACTGCTGCTTTATTTTCTTTGTACCAGTTACTTTTTGGTGACTTGCAATTTTCCCTGATCGGCATAGTAGTAGACAGGCTTACTTTGCTATAAAAAACACATTCCCTGCTTTCTTCACACGCACTGTGTAAAAGCCAGACCTTGGAAAAGTGCATGTCCTGTAAAGCCAGTCTAGGTGTCAAGATGTAGGGCAGGGGGACAAGGGGTGCAGTCCCACATAAAGAGGGACATCTGGTCACTCAAGATAGGGTCAGGTCAGCATTCGTGAAGCAATTGAGACTTTTAGGGGTGACTGCACACAGACTTGCCCCCATTTAGAAGTTTTCCGATGACTCTGCAGTACTGGGGTCTATCAGAGAGGGTGATGAGGAAGAATACAGAACTGTGGTGGGCAACTTTGTCATGTGGCGAGAACAGAACCATCTGTAGCTTAATGTGACCAATACTAAAGAACTGGTCGTGGACATGAGAAGGACCAAAACACCAGTGACCCCTGTTTCCATTTGTGGGGTCTGTGTGGAGATAGTGGAGGACTACAAATACCTTGGGCAAACTGAACTTCATTAAACACACAAAAGCCATCTACAAGAAGGGCCAGAGCTGTCTCTATTTTCTCAGATGACTTAGGTCCTTCAATATCTGCTGGATGACACTCAGGATGCTTTATGAGTCTGTGGTAGCCAGTGCCATCCTCTATGCTGTAGTGTACTGTCATGAGTTGGGGCAGCAGACTGAGAGTAGCAGACACCAACAGACTCAACAAACTGAGCTGCAAGGCCAGAAACATCATGGGTGTGGCGCTGGACTCTCTGACGGAGCTATCATAAAGTAGGACAATATTGGACAATCCTTCACACCCTCTCCCTGCATGTTCAGCACCAGACTCATTCTACCATGATGCACCACAGAATGCCACAGAAAATTATTCCTACCTGTGGCCATCAAACTTTACAACTTCTCGCATTAACACCTGGACTATTTCTCTTATGGCCATATCTTGTATACAGTATTTATATGACATATTGCACTTTTAACATTAAGGCTAATTTATTTGTATTTAATTTTATCTTTCATGTTTATATTTACTATTTTACTGTTTCTTTTCCACTGTGGCGACCCCAGGGAAGAATACAAGGGAGCAGCCGAAGGTACAGTACTGTTTCTTTTAGGGTTCCGGTGACAAGAAAGGGAACCGATTCTTAATTTCAGGCAGTGAACGCATAAACAGGAAATGTGAGAAGGCTGAATGATGGGTTTTTTTTTATACCTAACTGTATATATCTGCTATATCTATTGTTGCTGTAGTGTAGCAGTTTACACATTTGGCTTACAAGCGAAAGGTCCCTGGTTTGATTTCAGGTAGGGACACAAGTCCGTCTCACCATGGAGGGTTGTGTCAGGAAGGGCATCTAACATTAAGCCTCTGTCAAATTACCAATCCGCTGTGGTGACCCCTTGGGGAGAACACAAGGGAGCAGCCGAAGGTATATATATATATATATATTTCGGCTGCTCCCTTGTACAAGAGGTAATTTGGCAGAAGTTTTAGGATGGATACCCTTCCTGACGCAACCCTCCATGGTGAGAGGGGCTTGTTTCCTCTACATTTATGCCTAAGCGAGTGTCTGGCACTGGAGCAACGTCCCTCCTCAGATTAATAAAGGATTCCGATTCACATACCTTTAGTGGTCACACAACAACTGCGGGAAGCTAACAACCTCCAAAATGTTAATAGCACTGAAAAAAAAGCTCTAAACATAAGATGGAAGTAATGTTTATTATATCTCGGAACTTTAATTGAATTTATTTGAAAAGTACGAAGGAGGATTAGGGCCATTAAAAAATAAAAATAGAAGGACTTACTGTTTTTTTGTATTTCCAAGAAAAATCGAAATAGTATTTTTAGAGAAAAAAGTCAAAACTTGGAGAATAAAGCTGTCATTTCTATTCACGTTAGGTTTATGTGATCACTCGCTGCCAGCGTATCGTTGCATCTGTCCGTTACCGGTTATTTCATTTTGTGCAAATGTGGCCAACTCGTCCAAATGTGTGTGGTTCTTTCTTCTGAACAGACCTTATTTGCCGCACAATCTCTTCAGAGTCTTTATACTTATAACCATACTGTGTTTAGGTGCTAAAAGAGAAATTATTTCCCTATTACTAAAATCAACTGTGAAGTATGATTTCACTAACTCATCTACACCATGCATGTTGTAGAGGCTCCAGCAGCCATGCACTAGACTTCACTAGAAATGACAGCTCTATTCTCCACTTCTCAAAACATTATTTCGACTTTTTTCTCAAAACAGTATTTCAACTTTTTTCTCAAACTAGTATTTCTACGTTTTCTCAAAACACTATTTCAACTTTTTTCTTAAAACAGTATTTCGACTTTTTCTCAAAATAGTATTTTGACTTTTTTCTCAAAACAGTATTTTGACTTTTTTCTCAAAATACTATTTCGATTTTTTTCTCGAAATGTAAAAACTTTATTTTTTAAAGTCCTTCTACTTTTTCATTTTTAAAATGGCCCTAATCCTCCTTCATAGAGAAGTCTGTTGGTAGAAGAGCCTGAAAGACGGAATTCTGGGAGAAGTCTTCTCATTGGTCTTCAGCTCGTCACCTACTTCCTGTTTTACCTCAGTGACTCTTTGAAGTTGGGACTCTCTCAGGCACACAGTAGTGTGAGCTAACACCGGACGGTCACGTTATTGCAAGTGAACTGCCGTTCATGAAATGGCGTTTGCCAAAGGAATTAGCGACCAGCCTGCGATGTTATTTACGAGCTAGACCGCGCGTTTCCTCGGCGTGAAAGAGAACTAAAGCTCCCCTGTAGCGGGACTCGAACCATTCAGTCATGCCAGACGTGTCAAAGATGAAAAAGCCCGACGTGAAGCTTGTTCTCCTGGGAGACATGAACGTGGGGAAGACGTCGCTGCTCCACAGGTACATGGAGAGGAAGTTCAAAGAGACCGTCAGCACCGTCGGAGGGGCGTTTTTCCTGAAACAGTGGGGACCTTACAACATCTCAATATGGGACACAGCTGGTAACAAACACATCCTTCATCCTTCCTCTTTAACACGTGTTCGTTCTAGTCTGCTCTAGTGCCTCCTGTCTGTGTGTTTACCTGATAACGCGAGGCAATCGCTGGCTTATGGCCACTCACTCTGCATAGGTGGCCTAACAACTTTCCTCTGACAGTTATTTATTTTCACCTAAAAAAATGATACAGCTGATCGTAACACAACCATGCCAAATTAAATCAAACGAGGTCAAAACAACCTGAAGCCTTCAAACAAGCTTTCAAACAACTTTAAATTGTCTGTAAGCAGCTGCACACCTTTTGAAGTAATATTAGGACATCTAAAGCTGATTGAGTTCCTTAAAAAAAGCCTTAAATTTATTGATGGGGTAGATGGGGAAAGTGTGTGGTTTTCATTTGGTTTGCATGGGGACGAATTGGGTTTCATTTCCCCTTAATGATACTACCTCAGTATTCAAACCTTAAGGGATTTATTTATAAATATAGAATTTGATTGTTTCATAAATTCAAAATAACAGTTTGTTACAAACTATGCAACTGAAGAAAAGGAAAACGTACCCCTAAAACGCAAAGAGTAGAAATTATATTCCAATGTATTCATTTGAGAAGCACAACTACGAGAAATCACGAAGTTCTAACTTTGGTATTTATATGGTTTATATATGTTGTTGTATTAATATTTTGTCTCACATACAATAAAGATATTAACTCTGTCTTGGGTGTTATGTAACGTTAAGAAAAGCTAAAAAAAGAATGCCAGTTAGTCTGATAGAAAATAACCTTAATTCTTGTTGTGATAATTAGTCATTTAAAAAGCAATTGAATGTCAGTTTTAGTTTCACATTATTAAAACTGAATAATATTGTTTGATATCTGTTCAGAGGACTACTTTCCCTGTTTGTTCTTTTAACTGGTGCCCTAATGTGAAGGAATCAAAGGTGTATTAATAATGAAAGTAACGGATTTATTTATTGTTCACAAAGATTTGCTTGAAGCTCTGTAAAGTTGCCAAATGCCACACTTTTTTCTGTCTAAACTATAGTGGACTGCCAGAAAATCACCCACCATGCAGATAAATGCCTCCTGAACAAACACGTTAGTATTGTGTATTAGCAAGCAGGGGGCTCAGAATCCCTGCGTGCTTTGACTTGTGCTGTATTGCATTGCAATTTGGTCCAACATGACAGTCATCTGCATACGTCTGCAGAAATGGTCACATATATTGTACTTGTTTCTTTTTTGCTCCTCTTAGTTATTGGGTTTATACAGGTTTCGAGCCACTCATCGTGTCTTTATATTTTGCTTTTAAGGAACCAGACTTTCTGGAATTTTTTAGAAAGATTTTAAGCAGTAGTTGTCCAGGCTTTTAAAGTTTTTCTTTGGACATTGGCTGCTTTTCCACAAATGTTCACTCCACTCCTAGGACCTGACCATTTTCAGAAGAATGTTCTTTTGTTTGTTAAACCACTTAATACTGAATTATTAATCATCCCAGCATTCAAAAGGCACCTTAATTAAATCAGTTTTGAAACATCCAGACAAAAACTTTGGAATATCCTTCAAGAAACCCAGAGAACTATTCCTGAAGACTACTTAAAGGAAAGCTTGCCTAAGAGAGTTTAGTCTGTGTTGAAAAATAAAGGTGGTCATACCAAATATTAACTTTCAATTGGTCAGAATTGTACAAACTTGCTTGACATACTGTATTTCCGTTGGTGTTTGGACATTTCAGTAAATTATTACATCTATTTCCCATTTTCCTGGCAAAATCTAAAAATGAGGGGTGACTTGAGACTTTTGCACAACACTCTAGCTGACTGAAGTGCAGGGTTCAGAGATTACAACCACTGGTAAAGATTTGTTTGACTAACAAAAATCAATTTGGATTTTCTAAAACTGCACTGTGAGGGGCCAGTTTAAAAAGCTCTATCAGCTCAGTTGTACTTTAGACTAGCTTACTAAGGCACTTTTTTAAAGAGATTACCGTCAGAAGGAAATTTTCCCTTTGTGTTATTATCTGAACTTGCTGTCTTATTTGACCAGCAGTCACTGAAGATTTGAAATTGATAAGGATAAGTAATCACCTTTACTGTGAATCTATAACCTGAAAATGAAATCATTATTGTTATATATGTAATCTTTTTTCTAAAGAGATTAATGACTGACAGATTTAGCTCATGAAACTATTAGTTAAATGTAGGTCAATCATTATGCTCGGTACAATAGGAAGTGAAAAATAAGCCTGCCCTTAAACCACTATGTGTGATGAGGAACAGTGTGATTATGTTGTCAGTTAGATCTTCAGATAGCACTTGTGCAAAATAGAGGACCCTCTTTAGTATAGAAAATTTATTGCACCCTGAACCAGTTAATTATTTTACTGTAATATTAAATGGAATATCAGTGTATTCAGATTAACTAATTTGGCTTTTGTGTTTGCTATGGCAGGAACAGTCTTGTTTCTGCTGATGAATAAGCTCAGAACTGGACTGCATTCCATTATTGTGTAAACAGGAATAACGGTAAACCTTCTTAGGCAAATATGTACTTCACAAAAAGAGACGTGGTGAACCATTGAGATGAGGACAGTCACCAGTAAGCCATTTCCTGTCTTGTGTTCCCAAGCTCCATGACCTCTGTGACAGGTCCCTGTTGAGTTCGGTTTGCGCTGAGTCATTTCAGCTCTTGCAACTCTGTTTTAGTTGCAGTTTAGCGTGCAGTCGTTCACGCTGCTTACCCTGTTCCTTTTAATAGTCACATGATGGGGTTATGACAGGCGGAATTGACTCCCCATGCTTTACTCTGTCTTTTCCAGAGTTGCATGCAACAGTATTTTCCAAAAGTAGGAGGAGAGCGCAGTTGTTCATTCCTGTCATTTGAGTTTACTGTATATAAAATGAACAGTTTATTTATTAATGAGGGGAAAAACTGCATCTACTTTTATCAGTTCTAAATCATGTCTGTGTGAAAAACTCAAGATTTGCTGCTTTTCTTTTTCATATGAGGCTATGCTCAGCAGTTTTGGAGTTTGGACTGATGGTCAGGTATAGCAAACTATGACATCATCAATCATTTAAGAAAATAAACATCAGCTGCATAAATACACGGGTTACAGTGTAAAGTGCCTTGAGGCGACTTTTGTTGTGAATTGGCACTATATAAATGAAACTGAATTGAATTCCATTTGGGAAGTAGATAGGTATTCTAATTCAATTCATTTCAGTTTTATTTATATAGCACCAATTCACAACAAAAGTCTCCTCATGGCGCTTTACACTGTAAGGTAAGACTCAAAACTATTAGAGAGAGAACCCCAACTATTAGACGATCCCCTATGAGCAAGCACTTGATGACTGTGGGAAGGAAGAGCTCCCTTTTTAACAGAAATAGACCTCCAGCTGAACCAGGCTCAGGGAGAGGTAGCCATATGCTTCGACTGGTTGTGGGTGAGGGGGGAGAGAAGAGGGAAAGTAGAGCAAAAAGAGAGACTGTGAAAAAGACGAGACAAAATGTAATGACATGCAACAGCCTTGCAGTAAATTCTCATTTATGAGTGTTAGAATGTTCAGGGATTTGTTGAAATGTTTGGAGAGGGGCATTTGTGTCCCCTGTAACATAGTGGTTTGCGCATTCGCATTACAAGCAAAAAGTCCCTGGTTCAGTTCAAAGTGGGGACACAAGCCCCTTTCACCATGGAGGGTTGCGTCAGGAAGGGCATCCAGCATAAAACCTCTGCCAAATTATCAATGCGGATTAATCCGTTGTGGCTGACCCCTTGGTGGAGAATACAAGGGAATGACCGAGAGGGGCATTTATTGAACTTGATAGTAATTTCTAGGCTGTAGATTGTGGTGCTGTTGAAATGCATTATTTGAATAGATCCTTTGAACCCACCCACTCCATAGAGCTGACTGTTCGGTCTGGCATTATGACTTAAGAGGCTCTTTCTGAATGAAAAAACTGTTTACTCAGTGATCTTGTTGAGTTGACTAATGATTAGTCAGTCAGAACCTTGGGTGGGATTAACACTTTTTTCAAGCATTGTTGAGCTTTGGGCTACTGCCACTTGCTTGTCTTTTGCACCACAGAAGCATTGCTACTAAATGACACATACATGAACATTCTGAGCTTTCTGTCCTTTTGATCCTAAAACCATGGCAAGGCAAACATGTTTGTAGTAATTGGCTAAGGAAGATCGAATACTTTTGGCCATGGAAATCAGAGTTGTTATAGTTTTGTATTTTCTAATTAATTTTTATTTTTATTTCGTTTTGAGTTGTTGTTTTCAGTTTCGTTTAGTTTCCAGAATGTTTTTGCTTGTTTCAGTTTTGTTTTGTTCAGTTAGTTTAGTTTTTATTAGTT
Organism: Etroplus canarensis; assembly: GCA_015106775.1. Classification (NCBI taxonomy): domain Eukaryota; kingdom Metazoa; phylum Chordata; class Actinopteri; order Cichliformes; family Cichlidae; genus Etroplus; species Etroplus canarensis. The sequence continues at coordinate 9,992 of VUQH01090840.1, forward strand.
TCAGTGTTAGTTTTAGTTTTCTTGAGTATTATAATATGGATGGTATTTGTCAGAGAAGGATTTAAGATGTTCAGATCAGAATTTACAATACAAACAACACTTTGTGAAGGGAGATGAGTCACAATCATGTAGACATCCTGAGTCTTGATAAACTGATGCATCAAAGCCTTATCAGACAGGCCCCCACAGCTATAACAGCTTCCACTTTTCTGTGAAGGCTTTCTACAGGAATTTGGAGTGTATATGTGGGAATTATTGCCCATTCATACAGAAGAGGATTTTTGAGGTCAGGCATTGATGTGGGATGAGAGATCCAGGCTCATAATTGCTGTTCTAGTTCATACCAAAGGTGTTCGATGGGATTGAGGTTGGGGCTCTGTGTGGGCCAGGCCAGTTCTTCCACACCAAACTCGTCCAACCATGCCTTTATGGCCCTTGCTTTGTGCACTCGGTTACAGTCGTGCAGAAAAGGGCCTTCCACAAAATTGGGAACATAATTGTCCAAAATGTCTTAATAAGTTGGTGCATTAAAATTTCCTTTACTGGAACTAAAGGGCCCACGCCAACCCCAGAAAAATAACCTTGTTACATTATCCCTTCTCCACCAAACTTTACAGTTGGCACAGTGCAGTCAGACAGGTAATGTTCTCTTGGCATTCACCAAACCCAGACCCCCAGAGAAAAGTGGTTCATAGAAAATGTTTCCCCTGCTTCAAAGTCCAGGGGAAGTGTGCTTTACACCACTCCAGTCTGATGCTTGGCATTGTGTGTGGTAATGTGAGGCTTGCATGGAGCTGCTCAACCGTGGAATCCCATGCCATAAAGTTCCTGCCACACAGTTTTTGTGCTGATGTTAATGTCAGAGGAGGTTTGGAATTCTGCAGTTATTCAGTCAGCAGACTTAAATGCACTATGTGCTCCTTTACGGCCCTTGCTCTGTGCTCTGGGTCACTGTCATGCTGGAACAGATAGGAGGGCCTTCCCTAAGCTCTTTCCACAAAGTTGGAACTGTAGAATTGTCCAAAAATAGTTTTGTAAGCCAAAGCATTAAGATTTGCCTTCAATGGAACTAAGAGGCCCTGCAGTAGTATCCTGTTACAGTACCACATTTTATAGAATGAACAATTCTTTCACAGATATTTGTAAAGGCAAATTACATGGCTAGGTGCTTGATTTCATTGTTTTAGGGCAATTGTTGAAATTTGGGCATGATGACATGTTTTTAGATGTGCACTGCTGTTTTAACTTTTGATATGTTTTATCAGCAAATTTGGGTGCTTGATTTCATACAGCTGTGGGGGACGAAGCACCCAAATTCATTTAAGACATCAAAAATTAAAACAGCAGCGCACATCCAAAAACATGTTATCATGCCCACTTGTAAAACACTGCCCCGTGGTGGTGAAAATTATAGTTACAGTTTGTCAAGGGTAATTACAGAGGGTCCCTTTAAATAAAAAGAGAATTAATGACTGCACTGCTGAATTGGATTGTATGAGATTTAGTGAGGTGTTTCTAATTGACATCTGAGTGTATTACAAAGACATTTCCACTGTGCAGTGTATTCACACAATGCGTCCTTTCAAGAAGTCTGCAGTTTCAACAACAAAGATTGTTTCTGTTTTCAAACTGCTGACTGTCACACTAAGTTTTTCTGCTGTGTCTGCTAATACAGAGAAGCTTTTTCAAAAATGTGAGCTTATAATGTTCTAGTTGAGTTGGTCTTCAGATACTCTTGACCTCCCTTTGTGTTTTCAGGCCGGGAACAGTTCCATGGGCTGGGTTCTATGTACTGTCGAGGTGCAGCTGCAGTCATCCTAACTTATGATGTTACCAACTGGCAGAGCCTAGCTGAGCTGGAAGAGCGCTTCCTGTCTCTAACTGACACTGCTAACCATGACTGCATCTATGCCTTAGTGGGAAACAAGGCGGATCTCACAGATGTCAAAGCCCAACTGTCCCAGGAGTCAGATGGATTGAGCGAGGACCGAACTGAGTGTGAGGAAGAGTGTGAGGTGCTGTCTGGTTGCCCCACACCGCCGGCCTCCCCTACATCATTCCCTGGTGTGATGCTTCGCAAACAGGTGACAAATGAGGATGCAGTGGCTCTTTATGGGAGAATACTGCGCTACAAAGGCCTAGACGAAAAGAGCAGCTTGCCTGCAGAGAAGATGTGCTTTGAGACAAGTGCCAAGACCGGCTACAATGTGGACACTCTGTTTGAAACACTTTTTGATCTGGTACTGCCCTCCATCCTGAGGAAGAGGTATGAGAACCAGGAATCTCCAACTGTGGATCTGGAGGAATGCAATGTGGTCAGCAGCAAGAAGGCCAGATCTGGATGCTGTTAGAGGTCCATGAGTGGTGAGACACCTGCTACATGTAGACTCATTTTTAACCAAAGACAATCAGCAGGATGGTTTGAGTACCGAGTAGAAACTGTGACTGTACTTTTGTTTTGTTTTTTGCCTTGAGTGAAGCCAAATAGAATTAATGACCTCTCAGTAACACATAACTACAGTTTTGATACTGTGAAGATGTCCAGAAAAGCAAATCGTTCATAGTGTCCAGAGACATTTTTCAGTGTTTTCTGCAAGGAAGGGACATCAATGAATCTTCCATTATAACTTGTTTTTGAAACTTTCTACTCTAATGACTTAAATTGCACTTGTATTCCAAATATGTGCCTAAGGGCAGTCAACATCGATTAGAAGTCAATCACTGCTATTTGCAAATATTTTGCCACATTAATTTCACACATGTAACGGCACTAATTGTTAGCCAGGTTACACATTGCACTGGGTAGGATGGTTGAATTATGAAGTTTTATTAATCAAAAATCAAAGTCCTGTCACTAGTGTTGATCTTTAAATTTTATCTGCACGTTTTGGATCTTTGTGATGAGTGTAAAATACCCTGTGGAATTTTTAAGCATTATGTCATAATAAAGATTTTTTATTTTGCAGTCTGTTTTTTTCAGATTTAGAAGTATGGGAGAGGAAATGACACACAAGTATAATAAAAATTTAATATTTTCTATCAAATGAAATAAACAATTATATTACATTTATATCAGATGTCAGTATTTTTCTGGTCTAATCAAGCTGTGTATTTACTAAGAAAAGAATCTAGGTGAAGTTGAATAGCTGACCTATTTTCTACGTTATGTAAAGTGCTCCGATCAAACCAAGCGTCAGTGACCCGAGTGAGGATTGGCTATGATCAGACTTCAGTATTTAGATTCTGTCCTGTTGGCAGCCTGGGGCAGCTCAAATCAGACTAAAATGGCAAATAAGTGTAATGTAACTAGTATTAGATTGGATATATATTTAAAACTCAAGTTCATTCAGATGGTAAAAACCGAATCAGTGCATTGTACGAACATAGGTTATCAGAAAAAGTTACATAGTTTAGCAGAAATTGATAAACATAAAATAACAGTGTTGCAGTTTTTAAAAAAAATAAAAACAGGCTTTGTAAGGGTAACTAAATGGAAGCAGGCTAATCCTTTCATTAGTGTTTATCAGCACTTTACGATCTCTGATGAAACCTCTCACCTTCAGTTGCCTGAGAAGCAGAGTTAGTGGCTTTATGGTGGGCTGTAAACCCTAAACAAAGGCATGTAGTTAAACTTAAGCATTGCATACATATGTTCATCTTTGGTTCAGCTGTAGTGTACGGTCTCAAATAGTTAACAATGTGTCATAGTAGCTGAGGTAATAAATTAAAAATTAAGCACCAAACTACATTTAACACAATTACGATTTTCCACAATACTGTTGTTCATTACAGGGCTTCTCCTGGTTTATCTACACTGTAACTCAAAACTCAAGGCATCACACTGTCAATGCATATCTGAGCTCTGTGGCTCAGGACCAAAGTTTCCCATTGACACTGATGTAAGTCCTCTGGATCCCCCTGCTATTTGACTGGTTTAGTATTAGACCATCATCAATGTCAACGTTCCCATAGAGTCTTTCACAAGTTCTTCATGCAGACCTGGCAACGACTGATGCGTGACAGGAGCTGGCCTGCTTTCAGTGTCTCTGATGCCGGCTCAGTGTGGAATGATGGCTCTATGGAGGTCAGCCAGAAGCTGTGCTCGTTAGCAAAGTAGTGGCAAGTGCCTTTGGCCCCATTACACTCAATGAATGGTGTTGTGCGGAAGTCTTCCAAGCAGGAGCCGGGTGATGATAAGGACTGACCCCCGCCTTCATTTCCTGCTGCTGTATGCTGCAAGGACAAAAGTAAGAGGAGATTTTACCAGACAGGTTGGAAGTCAAGTTGAATATTTGTTTACATGCGACACATTTTTGAAATATTGCATGATATTGTCTTTTACATTTTCTTTTTGTCAGAAGATCCCATGGAAAGATCAATGCCAAAAATGAAATTGTTTTAAAACGTATATAGTTGCACAATAATAGACTTTTGTGGCCACTGCTGATGCTAACCCCGGTTTTCAGGGGAATTGTTTCTTTATAATTTGCTTGAAAATAGGAAATAGGTTCAACAATTCAATGAAAAATACAATCATAAAAGCAAAATACATTACATAAGGCAAAACGGTGTGTACAATTCTAACAAGTTTGGGTGTCAATATTTTAGTCTTCAACACAGCTTGAGCTTTCTTGTAATTTATTCAAGCAGTCTTCAGGAATAGTTCTGCAGGCTTCTTGAAGGACATTCCGAAGCTCTTCTTTGGATGTGGCCGCCTTTTGTTCTGTTCGCTGTTAAGATGATCCCACACTGCTTCAGTAATGCTGAGATGCATCACTCCATAAGACCTGCTGCCACTTATTTTCAGTCCAGTGTGTAATTTGGCATACATAAGCCTTCTCTTCTTGTTTCCCTTTCTTAAGGAAGGCTTCTTGACAGCCAGCCTTTCACTGAGGCCATTTTGACGAGGCTTCAGCAAACAGTAGATGGATCACCTGAAAGGCCAGATGCATCTCTCAGGTCCTGTGTCAGGGCTTTGGGATTTTCTACCCATTTCT
>VUQH01090840.1:20361-31311 GCA_015106775.1 Etroplus canarensis
AAAAAGAAAAAAAAAAAAAAAAAAAAAGGAAGAAAATAAAAAAAAAAAAAAACACCACCAAAAAAAAAAAAAAAAAAAAAAAAAAAAAAAAAAAACCCCAGCCCCCCCAAAAAAAAAAAACAAAAAACAAAAAACAAAACACACAGCATTTACAGCAATTAGCTGTCAATTTTTCAAGGTAATCTGAGGAAATTTCACCCCATGTTTCCGGGAACATCTCCAACAAGATGGATTGGCTTGATGGAATCTTTCTCCATACCATACAGTCAAGCTGCTCCCACAACAGTTTAATAGGGTTTAGTTCTGGAGACTGTGCTGACCACTCAGAATTCTGGCTGACTGTTTATTCTTTAAATATTGCTGACACATTATGGAGGCGTGTTTAGGGCCATTATCCTGTTGTTGGATGAAACTGGCCCCCAAGCAAGTGCTGTTCATAGGGTATGGAAACTCTTACGATAGCTTTCCTTCCTCAAGATCACTCCACTCCGTACAAATATCTTATTTTACCACCTTCAAAGTGTGGTATATTCTGATCAAGCACTCGGTGCTCTGCTATGTTGGTCCGTAGTGATGACAGTTTGACAAGTGATGTCTGCGGTTATTGTTGTTGCTTGGGCCTCCTACTAAACCAGAGTTGTATCCCGACCTGGTGTCCGTGACATTCATTATAATGTCATAAAGTGTTACAGTGAAACCCACCCAGGAGTCCAGGGAATAACCAACAGAATACAACACAAAGCACACACAGACTATCACACTGTCTCCACTACACTTAACTAATGGCATTAGGCACTTTTCTTGCATCTTTTCTTTTGTTCAGCATCTCACAAATATTCTTCTGTTTGATCTGAAGACCTCAAACTTGGACTCATCTGTCCACAACACCTTCTTCCAGTCTTCCAGTGTCCAATGTCTGTGTTCTTTTGCCTGTCTCAGTCTTTTCTTTTTATTGACCAGTCTAAGATATGGCTTTTTCTTGGCAATTCTGCTATGAAGTCAAGCAACCTGAAGTCACCTCTTCACTGTTGATTCTGACACTGATGTGTGACGGGTACTATTTAGTGCAGCTGCCAGTTGACCTGTGAAACATCTTTGTCTTAAACTACATGCTCCCAGATATTTGTCTTCTTGCACAGTTGTGCATCGGGTCCACCCACTACTTTTTCTGTCCTTGTTAGAGCCAGTTTGTGCTGAAGGGAGTAGTTAACATCATGGTAAGAGATTTTAAGTTTTCTTACAATTTCTCACAACAGCCTTCCTTTCTAAGCACAACAATAGACTGACATGTCTCTTAAGAAAGTTTTTTTTTTTCTGGCCATTTTGAGCCTGTAAACAAACAGCTGCTGATGCTTCAGATACTAAACTAATCCTAAGAATGTCATGCTCCCTTTTTTCTCCCTCACTAGTACAATGTTTTTCAGCTGTGCAACACAATTGCAAAAGGGTTTTCTAATAATCAGTTAGCCTTAAAAAAAGATTAACTTGGATTAGCAGCCATACTAGGAGATTGATGCAGAGGACTTATAGTTGCTGATAATAGACCTCTATGCAAAAAGTAGATAATTCTTTATAAATCATCTGATTAATTTTAATTGTTTGTGAAATGGATAAAATAGTTTATGAACTGCATGAAAATGTGTTTTTCTTGGGAAAACAATGAAATTAGGAAGTGATCCCAAACTTTTGAGCTGTAGTGCATATTAGTTTTAGTGGTTGAATGTTATGCTTGATTACTTTCTGACTTTGCAGAGAAGCCCAGTGAGCCGGCTCAAATATGGGTATAAAAAAGTGAATTCAGTAAAAAATTCCTCATTCTTGTTCAAAATGGTAAAATATAGAGAAGTCACCAAAAAGGAAAGCGTCTGCATTGTAGCACTTCATAATGCTGTATGGTCTTTCTTGTTTTTATAACAGGTGGTCTAATACATTTGTTAGGCACCGTATAAAATTAAATAAATGAATAAAGGAATGGTCAACAGCAAAAGTTTTACAGCTAACCTGGATCCCCATGGTGACCTTGTGGACCTGGATCCCCTCTGTTCCCCCTAGGCCCTTGGATACCCTGTCGTCCAGGAGGTCCCCTCTCTCCTGGACTTCTGCGGGGAATTGGAGGAGGACCCTGGTTTCCTGGGAGCCCAGGAACACCTATAGCACAGATAGGCCATATTGTAATAGTGATGAAAAAAGAAAAAAACAACATCCATCCATCAAGAGTATGACACCTAGACTGCAGCCAGTAAATTATAACAGTATAATTAACCTGGAAATCCAGTGTTTCCTTTTGGACCAACTGGTCCTCTTTCTCCTTTTGCACCACTCTTGCCAGGAAATCCCATAAATCCTTGCTCTCCTTTCACTCCTTTAATGAAAAAGCACATGAAATTGTGATCATAAGGCAGCAGTTATCAGAATATGTCTCAACAATACTCTATGGGCAAGAAATAATGATTAGTTTATGATCAACCTGCAAAATATTTGCAAAAATCTGAAAGACAATATTTGCCATCTTTGCCACTTTATCCTTTAGTAATTTGAGCTTCTTTGCAGTGATTTGTAGGATTTTAGTTATTTTAAATATTTTATCTATTTGGCCTACATTACCAATAAGTAGTCTACAATTCCTATGTATCTATACAGAAATATCTGATGCATTCTTGACAAACTTTCACAAGAAAATTATTCCCTATTGTTGCCAAACACTATGTCTTGGATGTATTTCCAATTGCCGATTATTTGAGAATGTAGAACTATGGGCATCTATCACCTAACACAACACTTCTTATTTACCTAAAGTAAAATCTGGAAACTGCAAACATTTCACTAATGGTATAGGAGTATTTTTAAGACAGTTAAATATTTTGATCCATACCTTTCTTCCCAGAAACACCAGGTACCCCCTCTACTCCAGATGGACCTTGATCTCCATTGATTCCTCTCCTACCAGGGTATCCAGGAAAGCCATTTATTCCTGGTACACCCTTCTCTCCTATGGGAGCGTCCACACCAGGAAATCCTCTGGCTCCAGGTAAACCTGGGAAAGAAGTCAATGTGGGTTAATAAATACAATTAGATTGGAAAGCAATACTAATGTTGTCATGGGATGCCATGCTGAGAGTGTGGTGTGGACCCATATGCAGGACCGCTGAGACGACGTGACGTGGAATGACTTTATTATTCTTAAACAGTGACAACCAAAGTCCATGAACAAATACGAAAGAGTGTGAAGACCTGGAGACATGGACGGGTGGCACAGGGGGGAACAACCAGTATGATGCGATGCCGAAAAACACAGAAGACGAGACTTAAATACACAAAGACAAACCAATGAACACATGACAGGTGGACAGGGCGGGGGAGACCTAACAGGGACAACCAATGAAGGGAAGACAAAAGGACAGGGGCGTAACTAACTCACTAAGCCAGGGGGGAACAAAACCGGGAACACGACAGACTACCAAAATAAGACAAGACTAGACGCAGACAGAGACGAAGACCACTAACAAGGGAAACAGGCAAGGCATGGGGCAAAAGGGAATAAACAGAACTCAAAACCAACAAAAACCCTAACCAAAGGGCGGACCATGACAAATGTACAAACATGAAAAAAAAACAATGGTTTCTTTTAACTAAACTAAAACTTTTTTTTTTTACCTTGGTGTCCTTCAAATCCTTTAAAGCCAGGGTCCCCACTGGGCCCCGGGCTGTCTGGGGTCCCATCTGGTCCTTTAGGGCCACGGAATCCTGGTAGGCCATGTTGACCTTGATCACCTTAATGAATGAAAGACTGGATTTTTAAGGTTTTACATTTTAAGGTCAATTGTATTAGAAGATTATTGTAACATTATGTGTTGTTGTTGGGCATGCCCTTTTCTATATTAAGCCCTCTGCAGGCAGATGGTCCCTTGTCTAACTGGGGCCCCATTAATACACAACTGTACTCACTAACCTTGAGGCCCCTGGAAGCCTTTCAAACCCAGTGTGCCTGGAAAACCTGCCTGGTTACTGGGGTCACCAGTTTCTCCTTTCTGTCCTTTAACCCCTGGGTCCCCAGCTTGGCCAATGGTGTCTGGACCTGATTTAAAAAATAAACAAAACAGGAAATATGGGTTTTACTGAGGTCTATGCAACACAGAAAAAATTAGATATACTTTTCTTTCTACATTGACTGAATTTAATTTCTGTGGTAATGTTGCTGAAAACATGGCAGGTCTTAAATATATTTCTATAGGATTGAGTATTTATTATTAGATAGGTAAAAATGAAAGGAAAATATGCATTTAGATATTCTGTTAAAAGTTTAACACTTGAAAACTCATTTGTTCTCCTACATTAGATTTATATAAGTTTTGTTTGACCCGATTTAATGACAAGTTACTAAACAAATGCTACACCTCTGATTAGATTAAAATTTGAATATGTGGTGCACCTCAGTCTATGATGCTGTTTTTTTCTTACTTAGCCCTGGCCACATAAAACCAGTAAGAAGAACACATAAAGGATTGTTTATCTCTATATTAAAAGAAAAAAGCTTGCAAAAAATGTTTTGCTGAAGTTGAAGAAAATATATTTTTTGGATCTTTAATCAGTATTCCATATCTATCTGAATTAGTGCCTGACTCACTTTTATCCTGAAATATTATTGGTATATTCCAGCAGCTGTACTTTAGCTCTTTAAATTCTAGCAGTGCACAGAGAAAAAAAATATCCATGAGTTCTTAAGATTTGCTACCTCGTGTTCCAGGAATTCCCTTCTGTCCTTTCAATCCATCTAATCCATGAAGCCCTTGCAGGCCAGGGTAACCTGCACACATTTTCATAGCACAGATGGAGCAATATAGCAGGAAACATGCAGAAAACGTGCATGTTGAAGAGAAAAACAAGGGGACAGTGGTCTCATCTTTTTACCTTTGCTTCCCTGGTAGCCAGGAAAGCCTGGACGTCCATCTTTTCCAGGAGAGCCAGGGAATCCCTTTAGACCTTGTTTACCAGGAGTTCCCTTCTGCCCATCTGAGCCTACAAAATAAATATTTGCAAATTTACTATAATTATGCTAGAATGTGTAACATATAAAACGACATACTTAGCTGGTCAATGTGTAACAAGGAAATGAATGGGTCTTTTACCTGGAAGTCCTAGTATCCCTGGATCACCTGCCCCTCCCTTCATGCCTTCAATACCATCAAAACCAGTTAGACCTCTGTCCCCAGTCGTTCCACTTATTCCTGTGTGGCCTGAAAGAAGGATATTAAATTTTTCATTTCAGCCAAATACATTTTAACTGTTGCTAATCCAAACCAAATAAGAAGCTTTATGGGCTACGTCTGTACCTGGATCTCCTGGAAATCCAACCTCTCCTCGCAATCCTGGAGATCCTGGAAGGTCAATACTAGGGCCTCTCCCACCTGTAATGTTTATAAAAATTTATTAACAGATGCACTTTTCCCCACACTTAATATTTGAATCGCAAAATGACTGAGGTTAAAATTTGTTGTTGTACCTTTGAGTCCCTTCCTTCCTTTTTCACCTGGTGCCCCAAAGGCACCAGGACTTCCTTTAGTTCCCTTAAAAGTAATGTGCATAGTTAAAACACATCAAACACTAGAATACATGGCTTTAGCATGAGGTCTTGTGAGAAAAACAATTACTGAATATATAGATACAAAACAACAATAAAATGACATAAGAATACATTTTAAAAGAAGAAGTGGAAAAATTGAAATGAACAGATTTAAAGAAGTACTCAAGTAATTCAGTAAGCACTGTACAACAAAGGGAGATATAAATAAGAAAATGTAAACTTGACCTGGATTACTTGATACCTATTTTCTATATTGTAACTCAGTTTTATCCTTAACCCTTTCTGTCCCTGAAACACCTACTTATTTAAAACTAGTTTGAAATGTGTGCTTTCTTTTAAACCCTAATTTCAGGCAATAGAAAAAATGTTGAATTTCTAAGTTTTCTGCGAATTTTTCTGTTTTCTGCTCTTTCGGTCTCTGCTAATTCAGTCAGAACTCTAGCTTTTTACCTGCTAATTGCTCCATTATATCTGAAATGGTGCCAATCTGCTGTTTAGTGCTGGTTACTGCCCAGTGGCTACACTGAGCTAAAACCAAGTCAAAAAGGCTTGATCATGCCTCCGTATAGTAAAATCTTCATACAGGTCAGCTTCAGCATTACTACTGGTAGCAATGACTAAACTGCACTCTTTATTGCATGTTCGTGCACAACACTAGCGAGGTCCAAAAGGGAAATGAATGGATGTATCAGAGACAGAGCTTATTTCTGCTGTAAAGTGAGGCATTCCAACATCTTAGTTACTCCAGATGATTTGCTTTGAAGCCCGCCTTAAGTCACTATGGGAAGAACTGTAATTTTTGGTATTGGCTTCACCTGGTAACTACTGTTTTATAAGAATTTCATAAGTATGGATTGTCTCACCTTTTGGCCAGGCATTCCCTCAAAACCAGAAATTCCTCGATTTCCAGTTATCCCCGGCATTCCTTTGGGTCCTGGTATCCCTTGTGCACCTGGATCTCCCTGATGCCCTTTTTCAATGCTTGGGGTTCCAGGATGACCATCAGCTCCCTGTTTCCCTGGCTGACCTGGAAATCCCTTAGGACCTGTGGAAAACAAAAAGATTTGACGAAGTTAGGGGTCAGAGGACAGAGGAGCTGTGATGAAAGAAGAAACTTATATTAGGTTAGATCTGCACACCTCTTGACCCAGGGAAACCTTTATCTCCTACAGCTCCAGTATCTCCCTTGAGTCCTTTAACTTCTTTCATTGAAGGAACTTTAGGCTTCTCCCCAGGTGGCCCCATCAGACCACGATCGCCTAACAGAAAATTGCGTTAAGTTGTAGAGTTTTTTTCAGTTTCAACACCACAATAGAAGTCTGCAGAGGATGGTCTTACCTTTCTCTCCACTTTGGCCTGTTACTCCTTTTGGGCCTACTTCACCTGGCAGTCCAGGAGCTCCTTTCTGCCCACTCGGGCCCTTCAATCCCAGATCACCATAGCGCCCCCCAAAACCTGACATGCCGGAGGACCCTTTGTTTCCTTAACAGGGAGGAGTTGGAGAACATATTGACCAATCGTGGACATAATTCAGATACATTATTTTATGTTTCTTTGCGCGGTGTGTTATATAAGCAGTAGATCATCTATGGAAGAAACCTTTAATTCCTGTAAGTCCTCGATGGCCACTGAAACCTGGCTGTCCTGGGTCACCAGGGGGCCCAGTCTCTCCAAAGACACCATAATCTCCAAATGGCCCTGGGATCCCTTTTAAACCGATAGGACCTGGAGGACCCGTGTCTCCTTCAGTTCCCCTCTCTCCCGTTACACCTGCAGAGCAGGATGATGTACATAAAGGAACAGAGATTTCAGACATGAAGTAAACCATTTGTCAGTATGTTTGCCTATGTGTACATTTCTCTCACCTGGCTGTCCAATTGCACCATATGGGCCAGGCGGGCCTGCTCTCCCACGATCGCCAGGATAGCCAAAATTACCCTCTGGCCCAGGCCTTCCTTCCTCCCCCTGCAAGCCTGGAGGGCCACTCTGACCCTTGAGGCCAATCATACCAGGCATGCCAACCATTCCTGGACAAGCAGAAGAATACAAATTATGGATCATAGCTCTTAAATTAGTGGTTTAATTAAGTGACAAGGAAAAATCTTAACTCACCACTATAGCCTGGCTCGCCTTGATCTCCAGGTTGGCCTCTTTCTCCTCGAAGACCAGGAAGTCCTGGATCACCGGGGGGTCCAGGTGATGCTCCAAAGACTTCTCCGTGAATACCCTTTTCACCCTGTTCCCCATACCGACCAGGCATACCAGTTAAGCCAGGGACTCCTATTGAACCTTTGCGGCCAGGTAATCCATAGTCTCCACGAGGGCCTGTAAAACCTGTTTTGGAGAACCAAAAATGACTGGACTAAAGACAATATTTAATCCAAAGATCAGAACAGTTTAATGTATCAGACTATAGCACAGTTGAGGCCAGATTTAATAAGCGGCACAAATTAATGTACTGCTGCAAAATAAGCATATTAGAATGCAAAGTTCTGCAGGTGATCTGCTATCAGTGTGCTTATTAATAAAGTTACAGTCAGTTCAATGCAATCTACAAAGAGCAGTGCATATTAGTGGGTCAAAATGAGCACACCTGATGAGTGATGTGATAAAAATAATTCAGTGAAAGTGCAGGCTTTCTGCATGTGTTTCTCTCTGGAAACAGTTTTATTTTTTAGACAATGCGGGAGACCATATGTGGTCTTGCAGGTTGAGAAAGCCATTCTCTAAATAAAACTGACAGCTCAGGTAGAACTCAAGACTTTTCCAAAAGAAGCTGCATTATTACAAACTAAAACCTGTGTGCTACAACTGACCTGTACGATGGGTAGATGAACACAAATTATATACCATTAGATGTCACATGCGTAATTGCACATGTCGTTCTTGTTTTTTTCCCTGCAGGCTGAGTGAGGCTGCAGGTATTTATTAAAGTTAATACATAATGTGAGATTCAGACATTAATCTAACACACTTTAGGTCTGCCTGAGGCCCAATAATAGCTGCATTTTGACTGAAATTAAATTTCACATCAGATAGTATTGCCGGACCTCAATATATTGATGTCCCAGATAAGTTTTGTGTACTGCCGGCCATCTATATATTAATCACTTCCGGTGTTTTCATTTACTGCCAGTCATCTAGCTGGTCGTATAGCTGGCAGGACTAGGGTTAAGGTAGGGTAACCAGATCCCAACAATCTAAATATGGGACACTGTGTTTGCGTGGGACAATGTGGGACATGTTTGCAATGCTGGGAGGTAGTTTGAAATGTTCATATCTAACTTAAAAATGAAAATACAATAAACTATACAGGTTTCTGCTTTGATGTTGAACATGTACAGGTCAAATATATTATATTCCAATGCCACTGTTCCAACTCTCTTGCTAAGTAAATACAGTAAGGAAAAATGGAAGCTTAAGTTCATTTTGACAGTCTCATTTTCTGCAATATTCTCTTTTATTTCACTGTTACTTCAGATGCTGTTCTGTCTGGTAGCCACCTTTGGGTTTCAGTAGGGATGTAGCCATAGTTTTGCATACATTTTGAGCAATACCTGATAATATTAGCAATTCTTTTTGCAAATTATGATAAACATATACTCCATAAATTACCTTGTGTAAAACTGTATACTCTAGCAATAGAGAGAAAAAAAGAGCTTTTCATATATATTGCGACTTCATTTTCCTTGTAGTTGTTTCCACCATATTCACCAAAATCTGCAAAGCCTGTGATTTTCTGGTAGCTTGTAACTTTACCTGATTGGCATAGCATTAGACAGGCCACCAACACTTTACTATAATAAAAGCCTTCCCTGTTTTCTTTACATGCATTACGTAAAAGCCAGAATACAGAAAAGTGCATGTCATGCAGAGCCAGTCAAAATCTGGGATAGGGAACAAGGGGTAAAAATGCTGTGCAATCCCACGTGAGAAGGGGCATCTGGTCACACAATACTAGAAAGAAGTAAAATAATAAAAGATTTTTAAAAAGCATGAGCACACTGCTGAGAAAAGACATGCAAGGTTTTTACTGATGAACTATCATTATGTAGAAATGTGATCCATCGCATCCTACAAAGAGTAACTTGGCTGCCTGTAAACCAATATGCATATTTGTATGCATCTGGTATTGGGACCCTCCCCATCCCTCTGACACTCCACTTTAAGTTTAGTTCAGTTCAGTTCCTTTAAGTTCTTCTCTGTTACACTAAAATACCAGTATTGTGAGGAACTAAACATCTAAACATCCATCCACCTGCACTAATTGTGCACTCATTCTTTTATATTTTGCCCCCTAACAGATTGGTTTCTTTTCTAATTGAATTCATTGGTTTTAGGTTACATTAAAGGTAGAAAAGGTTTTGAAATAATTTACTGTCGTCTCATTATTTTTACAGCAGAAATCCCTGGTATTTTAACAGGGGTGTGTTCACTTTCTTGTTTATAATCTTTTTTTATTAAAGACAGCGGAATGCAGTACAAAACATTTCAAATGACATTATTTGCATTTTTATCGTTGGTTTAAACTAAACAACACACCAAACAGCCAATGTCTCTGTACGGTAAAAAAATGGGAAAAGAAATGGATTTTAAAAAAAAAAACAAAAAAGAAAGGGACAATAGGGTTATACGTCAATATGAACAAAACGAAATAATTACAAATCAAATAAAACAACATAAAATGGGTGGGTGGGGGACCTAAATAACTGTGAAGCTGTACAAAATGAATGGCCTAATCTATGGACATGGTTGGTAAAGAATTAAAATAGCCAATAAAGGAATTCCACTTTTTATAAAAATGAGTAGAGCAGCCTTTGAGAGTAAGATTGATCTGTTCTAATTTGAGAAATGACAGAACATCTTTAAGCCACAAAGAGATGGATGGGGGATGTGGTGACTTCCAGAGGAGTAAGATACGACGTCTCGCTAACAAGGATGTGAAGGAGAGAACTTTGTGTTGAAGAGTAGTGATCTGAAGGGAAACAGTGGGAACCCCAAATATAGCATTGGAGGGATCCATGTCTATCTGGGTCCCTAGAACTTCTGTCATAATTATGAAGTAGTCAGTCCAAAATTTGCGAAGTTTGAGGCAAAAGTAAAACATATGGCTCAAGTTACAGGGGGAAGCATGACATCTATCACACTGGTCAATAAGGTTAGGATAAATTTTTGACAGTCAAGACTTAGAAAAGTGGACTCTGTTTAATATCTTAAACTGTATAAGTTGTAACCTAAAAAACAGCTGACGCCCTTTAATGAAACCGTTTTGGTCTTGAGATATAACTTCAGGGAGAACCGTCTCAAGACGAGAAGCTAACACCTTAGTCAAAATCTTTACATCGGCATTGAGTAGAGACAGAGGTCTA
>VUQH01090842.1:7556-17771 GCA_015106775.1 Etroplus canarensis
TCACATTTTGACTGTTTGATTTAAAATCCACTGTGGTGGTGTACAGAAGCAAAAAAAATGTGTAACCTACCAAATGTAATGATTAAAAAAAAAGACTATATGCGAACTATATAACCAACCCTTTAATGATGTAATCCTGACCACACTTATTATATGAAGCATTCAATCTTGTAAATTTGCACAAAGACTTTCAAATAACTAAATTTTTGTGACTGATGTGATTTAAAATAGTGGCTCATTTACCAGTTCCATTCAAGCGTAAATCACACCTAGCAGGAACTTTTTAAAAGGAAATAACAAGGGCCCAACAAACAGGAGCTAGTTTCAATACTGATGTTAATTAAAGAAATCCTGTATGTAAAAGATGCTACAAGAAAAAACCCTCACCTCTAGCTGCTTCTTGGTTTCACTAAAGGCTTTCTCCAACGTCTCCATCCTATGCATTTTGGCTCTGAGGGTCTCTAGCTGACCCTGCAGCTCCCTGACCTGCTCCTCTCTGAGCGGGTCAACCTGTTGGGGTTCTCCCCCCAGGGAGGCAACTTGCCTCTGGGTGTTATCCACCTGCTCCCTTAAGAGAAGAATGTTCTGGCTGTACCTGCAATAAATGGGGAAAATAACAAATAAAACTGGATATTACAGCGTGGCTTAGTTACAGTTACTAAGACAAAATCAATTTGTCAAGTTTTATCATGCAACTTTCACACTAACTGGGGCTTACATTTGCAAATTATCCAGATCACAGATGGTGCTGCAGCCGTCTAAGGGCTGTTCTACGTCTTGGACTTCTCTGCCCGATCCAGTTTCTCCTGGCTGTGAGCGACTGAGTCGCTGCTGACCTTTGAGCAGAGACACAGGGCAGGGTGTTGCAAAGGACCTGTCTGCAGAAGAGCAGCGGTAGAGCTTGGGCTTCGAGGTAGATGGCTCTACTTCTTCCACAGTCAACTTCCTCTTGGGTTTCTTGGGTATGTGGGCAGATTTAGCATTAACTCGCTGTCTTTTTGCCAGGAACACTTTAATGTCTCTGAGCGGCCGCTGGACGAGAATGTAGTCAAACTCCACTTTGTTTTCACTTACAGGCACTCCCAGCTGTATGGAGTCTCCAAGCCTGAGCTGATGGGCTTCATCAGTGGGCAGGCGATTTCCATTCACCCACACACCATTGAGACTCTGAGAAAGAAAACAACTGTTAATATAAGATCTATCTATACATTTAAAATCAGTTGAATTCAAAAGTCAAAAAGAAATGTATTTTAATTTTTTTCCAAGATGAATGCAATCCAAAACAATTAAACTTAAGCTCAGATATAATGCAATTTGCTGGAAATGTCAAAGTTCTGAAAAAGTATTTATGCATAAGCTTCAGTAATAAAGTGCAGTCATCATCATCATCATCATCTTCCACTTGTCCAATTCAGGGTCGCGGGGGGTGCCAGAGCCTATCCCAGCTATCATAGGGCGAAAGGTGGGGTACACTCTGGACAGGCTGCTAGTCTGTCAGAGCCAACACAATGTGTAGTCAGTTAAAATGTTATTGTTTAGTTGTAGAGGTATAGGTTGGTAAAAAAAAATCTCTTGTGGGCCTTTAAATTACACAAAACAAACAACTTTGTGTTAGATCACCAGCTCAGGATGTGGAGCTTCCAATATAACCCAGAGCAGCATAATGAAGAGGAGGCACAAATCATTTTCATCAGTGATTTGGCAGAGGTGACAGACTGATGCCATGAAGGTAACCTGAACTGTTTTTAGTCCAAGTATCTTTTACAGGATGTTAATGCATCATTCAAACATCCTGCCCTCTGATATTTACACATGGTGGAGCAGGTCCAGAGGAAACTTGAGTCAAAAAGGATAACCTCCATCCCCAATCACGAACTATTTCAGTGGCTGTCCTCTGGCAGGTGGGTCCGCCCCTTCATGGACAGGACTGAGACACTAAAGCTCTTTTCAAACATGTGACAAACATTGGTGGGTTCATCCATCTTTTAAAGTGACAGCATTCTGTCATTCAGATATACCTTCATTCTCCATGGCGTAGATTCAACAAGGTGATGGAAACATTCCTCAGATATTTTGGTCCATATCAACATGATAGCATTACACAGTTGCTGAAGATTTGTCAGCTGCATGTCCATGATACAAACCTCCCATCCATCAGACTCCAAAGGTGCTACTGATTTGATCTGAGACCTCATGACTGTGGAGGTAATTTTAGTACAGTGAACTCATTGTCATTTTAAAGAAATCAGTTTAAGATGATTGGAGCTTTGTGACATGGCACCTTATCCTGCTGGAAGCAGCCATCAGAAGATTGGTACACTGTCGTCAGAAAGGGATGGACATGGTAAGCAACAATACTCAGTACGGCTGTGGTGTTTAAACAAAGCTCAATTGGTATGAATAGGCCCAGAGTGTGTCAAGAAACTATCCCCCACACCATTACACCACCATCACCAGCCTGAACCACTGATACAAGGCAGGATGAACCCATGCTTTCGTGCTGTTTACACCAAAATCCTGACACTACTATCAAAATGTTGCAGCAGAAATCAAGACACACCACACCATAAAATTTTTTTCTAGTCTTTGATTGTACAATTTTGGTGAACCTTGTGGGAATTTCCTCCATTTACTGTTCTTGGCTGACAGGAGTGGAACCCAGCGCAGTCTTCTGCTGCTGTAGCCCATCTGAAAGGGTTCAATGTGTTGTGTGTTCACAGATGCTCTTCTGCATACCTTAGTTATAGCAAGTGGTTATTTGAACTACTGCTGCCTTCCTATCAACTCGAAACAGTGTGACCATTCCACTTTGATCTCTGACATCAAAAAGACATTTTCTCCCAAAGAACTGCTGCTTTTCTCTTTTTCAGACCATTCTCTGTAAATCTTAGAAATGTTTGTGCAGAAAAATCTTAGTAGATCAGAAATTTCAGAAAACCTCAAACCAGCCTGGCACCAACAACCATGCCATGCTCAAGCATCACTTAAAATCACCTCTCTTTCCCATTCTGATGCTCAGTTTGAACATTAACAGGTTAACAGTGGCTTGTTGATTAGATATTTCCATAAACAAGCAGTTGTGCCTAATAAAGGGGCCAGCGAGTGTACATTAATGTTCATTCAGAAACACCAGCAGCAGTGATTGTGACAGAAGCATTACAGCCTTACATATTAAGCATATGTGCCAGATTATACAGTACAATCCAAGAAGTCAGAGATTTTTACAACAGAGCAATTAATTTTGGTAGTTGTTTAACAGAACAGTCACATCGTATTTTTAGGTTAAGGAAACATACACAAAAACCTAAGCAGACTAAACACCTCAGACTTTCAATAAAAATATCCTGACAGCTGCGATGGAGCTCTGAAGCCGCTGATGGATGCTTTGCAATAAATAATTTAAGACTAGCTTATAAACTGTGATTCTGTGCAACAGCTCACCTGTCTGAAGTGAGGAAAAGCTCACGATGTCACTCTGTTAGATCCAGATTTATTCAGTCTCAATGTCAAGCCAGGCTAATTTAGTTTAAGTAATTAATGAAGTAATTGCTACTGTGCCACATGCTTTAATGTTTGCTAATCTCCCTTTGGAGAGGTTCATGGTTAGAGTCTACCGCTGTCTGATCCTAAAGGTGTGTAATAAATAGAGCGGAAAGAAACAGCTGGAGGCAACAAAGTGGTTTGAGCTCTGTTAAGGTTTTGTCAAACCCAAATTAAAGTCCCTGCTGATAGGTTTTTACCATGAACTCAATCCTCAATGTGACAAAGTATTTTCTAGCCATTTCAGTCTATATTTAACCCTCTCAAGTCTACGGATGTGCCAGTGCGTCCAAATCACATGGCACAGCTGCAAGACGCCTCGAGTCTTCATTTCTACTTGTGTTGAAAGTGCAGACTTCAATGTACATACCATTTTTAAATCATGTTGTAAGCCAAGTAAAACCAGATTTATGATAAATAATTTACACCATATTTTTTCCGTGTTTTGATGCGGTGGGTGTGCGTTTGGTGCTGGAAGAAATGGAAAGGAAGGCAGGAACACACAACAAGACTGTATAACCAGCACTGCTCTTAAAAGACCTCAGAAACTTCTCATAAACCTCCATCATGTCACTGTAAGAAAACTAATGCACCTTTTCCTTCCTGTAAATAACAAATATTATGTAACTGTAAATAATGTAAAACTTTGAACATACCCATATTGTCTTTTTTCTTACTTGTAATATTAATCTGTTCTATTTTTATGATCATTGTATTCATGTTCCTGTAGATTACTTGTTTACACATTTGCCTTACAAGAAATGTCCCTGGTTCAATTCCAGGTGGGGAAACAAGCCCCTCTCATCACAGAAAGTTGCATCACGAAGGGCATCCGTCGTAAAACCTCTGCCAAATTACCAATGCGGATTACTCCACTGTGGTAACCCCTTGAGGAGAATACAAGGGAGCAACCGAAGGTACATTTTTATTGTATTACTATTATTACTGTGTTTTTTCTGTTTTATACTGGTATGTTGCTGTCACTTTGTCCACCCCCACACACACACACACACACACTCAAAAAATACATACAGCACACATGCACTTTACACAGCGTGCTGTACCATACATATACTCTGTTTACATTTTACTTATTATTCCCACTTGTCACATTATCATTTACATGCATCTGCACTTATGCATCTTTGCTTACTACTTCTCATGGAATGCCACCTACTCTTGTTGTTTGAGCTGCTGAGTATCTGGTGTCTCTTTCGCGCTCTGTTTTGATGGGGGGGAACGTGATGACCCTATTATGAGTTTGTCTTTGTAGATCATGTGAATCACAGATGTAAGGGTGGGACAGCATGTATGTCAGTATTCTTCCCGAAACATGAACAAAATACAGGCCCTCCTTCCCCTTAAAGCACAGCCGGAGAAAAACGAGGTAATAATGATTAAACTAATCAGAAGAAGTTGTCACCTTTTTGTCCGTCACTGTCCACTGGCCTTCTTCATTTTGCTTGAAGGTGCAGTGCAGTCTAGAAATCATCAGGGGACACGTTGGAGACAGCAGCTGGTAGGTGACTTCCATACCACGTCCAATGGTGATCTGCACAGACAAAAACAAACAGTCAGCTCACCCCTGCGGCTCTGCAGTTCTGTTAAAGCACACGGTCACTCTTCAGCTGTAAATTTAAAGTGTGAGCCGTAAATGAGGGGTATCTTTTACACGGACATCTGCCGTAAACTTGAGCAAGCTTCATGTTCGTGCACATATAGCTTGTTAGCTAAAATTAGCACCTCTGTGTTTTCGAACAGGCGAAGCCAGTCGGAATTCCTCCCGACTCTCATCAAACATAAAACCTCCGAGTCCGGACATTCATCCTCTTCAGCCGCACAACAATCCGCCGTCGCTTTATCCATCTTATCTCATTCTGACAGCGGGCAAATGGCCCTAAAACACAGCTTGGTTCAAACCCTCTGCCCCATCGCTGAGGCTGCAGTGCCACCTTAAACCGGAAGGCGTTATTTTCAAATTAAAAGCCTCCTTACATTTTCACTCTCACCAGTCGCTTCACTCAGGGAACCCTGAAGTAACTATTGTAATACGTAATGTTTAATTCAGAGATGTCAAACATACGGCCCGCGGGCCAAAACCGGCCAACCAGAGGGTCCAATCAGGCCCACTGGATGACTTTTGAAAATGTGTCAATTTCAAAGAAGGGGTATACATTTTTATCAGTTTTATAGTCTATAAAGCATAACCCATGGCCTGTCATATGTATAATTCACAGATAATTTCTGTTTTTTTTTAAATCACAGAATTAAGTCCTTCAGTTCATACAGTCTCAGCCCAAGAAGAAGTGCAGGAGGTTTTCTTTGATTCACTACAACTGCATTTCTTTACACTGTGGAGGTTAAAATTCCACTTCCTTTACCAAAGATGTCTCAGTGATTGAATGCATAATAAATGTATTTCAGTTGAAAGTAAGGGGAACAATTCAGAGGTGGGCTTTTTGATAGTTTGTTGGGCAATATCTTTACTGGTCAGGCCCACATATAATGAAACTGGACTCTATGTGGCCCATGATGTAAAATGAGTTTCACACTCCTGGTTTATTTCATTTAAGGAATTTTACAGTTTTGCAGATAGAAAGCAGTGGACCTTAAGAGTGTCCCCAAACATATTACAAAAAGGACAAAATAAGGCATTAATTTAACTTTGAATCAACTGTATTGTCTAAAAGTCACTTCTTCATCAGTTTGTTTTTTAAATTTTAGGTAAAGTCTGTTGGGCTTTTACACCCAAGCCTACAAAGCTCATTGGGCTGGAGCTTATCCCCGGTTTCTGTAGCATGAAGCAACTTAGGAGTTAGAATCCTCATGGATGAGACGCTAGTCCATCACAAGTTACCTTCCCAGTATTTTACTAGTACCCATTTTTTACTGCTGGGGGGACAGAGGCACACTTGTGGTTGGGACCTTGCCTAGGGGTCTTGGCACTGTGGGGGTCAGACTGGGATTCGAACTCACAACCATTCGACCATGAGCCCAGCACCTTAACCATTACACCACCACCCCCACTTTTTTTTTAAACCCTTCAAACTCTTTAATATTTTTAATTTTAAGGGTTTGAATATTCAAAACTCTTTAGTGGTACATTATCTAGATCTCAAAGTGACACATGGATTACCCAAAGAAAACAGTTCAATTCAGATTTTAAAGGATGTGTTTTACCTCCATAATAACATTTTGGCAGCCAGTAATTCTGTGGAGTTCCTCATTCGATATTTTCTGTGGCCAGAAAATCTTAGGTATCCTTCTAAGACACCTATTGTTCGTATCAAAACACATTTTACTGCACTGTATTTGCACCTACACAAAACAATGCTGTTTATATCAGAGTCATCAGACACACATACTGTGGTCTGCCAGTCAGGTAGTCAACAATCCAGGCCACAAGGGTGGCATGCACCTGCATTGCTGTCAGCTTCACCCAGTAGAGCTGGTCTGATGGTAATGAATGCACTGGAAAAGTAAAAAACATGACCCTCTCAGTGGCTTGTCCAGGTAAGTGTAGATGCAGCTGAGCAAATAGATATTAGTTTCCTCAACTCCAAGTAGGGGCTGGTAGGCAAACTGGAGGTGCTTCTTCAGGGGGCTGACCATCAGTCAGAGCTGGTCCAGGAAGAGTCTTTCAGGGCCTTTATCATGTGTGATGTCACTGCCATGTGTCTATAGTCTTTAGGGCCACTGGGACATGGTGTCTTTAGCACAGGCACGAGGCATGACCTCTTCCACAGCAAGGGGACTTTTTTCAGATTCAGGCTCAAAAAATGTGATGCAACACTTTACAAAGCTGGGGGCCACAAGCTTTGAAGACCCTGAGGCTTACACCATCAGGGCCCACAGACCTGCCAGAGTGGAGTCTCATCAGCTTTCTGCGACATGTAGGGGAGGTGCAGAGGTGTTAGGATGGAGGGTGTGAAGAGTGAGCCTGAGGAGGCTTGAGAGACCATGAAGAGGAGGTGGTGAGAGGGAGGAAGTGGCTGGTGGTTGCAGGCTAACAGCAGGAAGGTTGGAGGTGTGAACAGCAGCCGCAGAGTCAAATCTGTTCAAGAACAGATTTAGATCATTGGTTCACACTGCCTTCAACTCCTCTGCCACTGTTTGGTCTCAAACAGTGACGGTTTTCATGCCACTCCAGACCTCCCTCATATTGTTCTGCTAGAGCTTCCACTCCAGCTTCCTCCTTGGCCAGCTTAATCAATGTCTTTTGTTCCCTTTGAACTATTTTTACCTCCTCCCTCTTCCAGTTCTGAGGTCAGGGCTCTGTGAGGGCCAGTTAAGTTCTTCCACACCAAACTCATCCAACCATGTCTTTATGGACCTTGCTTTGTGTGCTCGAGCACAGTTATGCTAGAACAAAAAAGGGCCTTCTCCAAACTGCTCCCACAGTGTTGGAAGCATAGAATCATCCAAAATGTCTTGGTAAACTGAAGCATTAAGATTTCCCTTCACTGGAACAAAGGGGCCCAGACCAATGCCACAAAACAACCTCATAGCATTATCCCTCCTCCACCCAACTTTAGAGTTGGCACAATGCAGTGAGGCAGGTAATGTTCTCCTGGTATTTGTCAAACCCAGACTCATCCATCCTTCTGCCAGATAAAGAAGTGTGATTCATCACTCCACAGAACATGTTTCCATTGCTCCAGTGGTGAGAGTCCTGTGGTGGCATGGTTTGCTGCTTGCATGCAGCTGCTTGGCCATAGAAGTCCATGTAATAAAGTTCCTGGCACCCAGTTTTTTGTGTTAATGCCTGAGGAGGTTTTGGAACTCTGCAATTCTTGAGTCAGCTGAGAGTTTGTGACCTCAGCATTCAGTGACCCTGCTTGGAAACTTCACATGATTGGTCACTTAGTGGCTGAGTTGCTGTGATTCCTAAACACTTCCACTTTGCAATAACACCATTTACAGTTGATGGTGGAATATTTAGGAGGGAAGAAATTTCATGAACTGACTCATTGGAACGGTGGCAACCTACTACAGAAGCACACTTGAATTCGGCATGCCCTTTAGAACGACCCATTCTTTCACAAATGTTCGTAAAGTCAGACTGCATGGCTAGGTGCTTGATTTTGGTTGTGACAATGGGACTGAATGGAACAAGGGGAAAAGTAGCAATACTACTCTGTAGAAGTAATCCATCGCAAATGGAGGCCCATGATTTCTATTTGTACCTGTAAATAAAACCAAAAGTACATAAAAGTACATAGAGACCAGTGCTCTGGACTGTTTTATCTTCGCATATAGTCATTAATTTTTCTACAGAAATTTTAATTCACTGAGCTCTTTTATTTTATTTCTCTGTTTTCTCTTTAACTGTGCAACTTTTAATATACCTAGTTATTTTCTCTTGTCATATTTCATTTTATTGACTATTCTGCTTTATTTGCTTATGTAATTAATTGTTTACTTTTTTTTGGTAAATCCTAATCTAAAAAAGTTATTTTAACGGTAGACTATGTATTTCTAAAAAATATGAATTCAGATATACTTTGCAGTATTTTATATAAGATATTCCTTTAATGGTCCCACAGTAGGGAAATATTAAGTGTTACATCAGCAGCCCATATTAAAAAGAAATCAGACCAAACAGAAAAAAGACAATAATAGTAAAGAAATACCAATATTTGGATAATAATAGAAAATAGAATATATTAATTTGCACCAGTTGATTCTGTTGGTCTTGTGCAATTTGTTGTTTTTTGTATTATTTATTTGTATCTTGTGTAAGTTTTGTATATATGATTGCTGAAGGCTTTATATTTTTATTCTACTTAATCTTATTTACTTTTTTTATATTTGGTTCATCCTGTAATGGGTTGAATGACAATAAAAAGAGTCTGGGTCTAATATTATAAGTAAGAAAAACAGGTTGTATGGTTATGTCCAGATTTTTACATCATTTTCACGTATGCGCACAGTTATTATAAATCAGAGGATCCCTAATGTCGCTCCTTTCTTCCTGCAGCAGTGTTTACACCCTCCCACACATCGGTGCGCTTCATTCGGGCGACCCCGCGTCCCGAAACGCGCGCACCCCGAGCTCCAGGCGGGACTTCCTTTCTCCTGCGGATGCGCTGATATTTAGGGTGAGCAGGCAGAAAGGGCTTGGTCAGGGTGTCACCGGTCTATCCGCGCGCCTCCGGACAGCAGATGACCTGGCCGACGACGCCGCCGCCGCTGAAGCCCCGTAGATGAATCTCCTCCTCGGCTATGCTGCCCTGAGAGCGCCGCGAGTATCCGCCCCGCCAAAATGTCTGACGTCAACAAGACTATCCAGAAATGGCACGCCAGTTTCAAGAAAGGCACAGACTTCGACTCGTGGGGACAATTAGTGGAGGCTATAGATGAGTACCAAATGTAAGTTGCATTCAACATGTGTGTTTATCCTGAACGCAGCCCGGGCGGTGTGCTTCTTTTCCTCTCCTTTTCTCTCTTTCTTTTCTCTGTTTTTTTTTTTTTTTTTAATCCGCCTGTCCTTAAAATCCGCAGGGAGACATGTAGGAGACAGTGGGTGCGAGAAGTTAGCCTGTGAGCTGTCAGTCAGCTTTTGGGGCAGTAAATAAACCCTACCCCTCCGTGACGTGATGTGGCAGTTGTTGCAGCAGGGAGCAGATGTGCTGCCCGCTGCACCCCGCTCCATCCACAGCAGCACTTTGGAGT
>VUQH01090842.1:31546-41698 GCA_015106775.1 Etroplus canarensis
TGTCAAACCACAGTCCTCTATAGAAATCTTGGAACAGCAAGGCCAATTCATCTGTTTTTGTTGTGCACTGAAAACATTTGCTTGTGAGCTCAGAAGATGAATACGAGAACAGCAATCAGAGTTCCAGCTTTTATACTCTGGTATTTTACATCTAGAAATGTTAAACAAGAGAGAACATGACAGATTTTTATATCAGCCAGTTTTTTAAACTAAAGTACTGGAACAAGACAAGTGACAGGTGTTTCTCATTACCCAGGTGTGTCACAAGATTTTTTTTAACGTTAAGGTAGCCCTGGATATTGCCTCTCAATTCAAGCTTTGGCTTTCACCTGTGAAGCCTGCACTTATGGTTAAGAAGGGTAGAACAACATGAAAACCAGAGAGCTGTCTGTGGGAGAAAAGGGAAGAAATCCATCAGAGGCATTTCCAGTACTACAATTTCAGCTGTCCTGAAAATGTAGGAAACCACCAGTGCACTGAGCAACAGGGATCGAACTGGCCATCCCATGAAAGCAATAATGGCTAATGACAAACAACTGGTGAAAGCTGTAAAGGGGAAAAAAAAAAAAAACCATATGTAACATCACTGAAAAACCTCTAAAGAGCCAAAAAAAAAAAAGCACCTTCAGCTTTTTCTTAGGGAGTCACCACAGCAGTTTGGTCCACATCAGTAGGCTAACCCTCCATGGTGGAACGGGCTAGAATTAAACCAAAGATTAACCTCTACCAAGTGAAAGTAAAAGAATCAGAATACTTTATTAATCCCCAGCCAGTATGGAGAAAGAAGAGATCTGCTCATGATCCTGAACAATACATGAGCCAAAGCTCATCTGTGAAGCATGGCAGAGGTTGTGTCATGGTTTGTTCGTGCATAGCTGCTCCTGGAACAGGCTCGATCATTTTTATGCTTCCGCTGGCATGTTTTTGGGTTTTCTGTTGGTCTGTCCGTTAACAGATTTTTGGAGCTGACTTGTTTGCTGGATCTTTTCCAAACTTTGTGTGGTTCATACCTACCATGGGGTAGAATATCTGATAACATTTAGGAGAGTGTGGGGTCACACAGGGTCAGATTTAAGGCAGAGGCATACTGGCGGAGTTCTAGGTATTTCATTTCTGATGATGTAACTCTTGATGAGTAGAAGAAGATTGAACACAGAAGTCTACAGAAACATACTATGCCAGTTTACGGAGTTTGCATCCAAACTTTATTATGCAGCAAGATAATCGAAAACACACTGCCATCTGAACAAAGGACGTCTGGCTGAGTCAACCACCAGATTTTAACTCGACTGAACCTGCAGTTACCTTCCTGAGGAGAAGACTAATGGGAGCCTTTCCAGGCTTTGCCCATGAAGAAACAAGAAATCTGGAGTCCATGGGTTGCAGGCTTGATGCAGATGCAGTTGTTGTGAACAAGGGATATGCTACCAAAGACTTAAGTATTTTTTACTTTAATTTAGTTGAAAACATTCTGCTCCAGCACTTGGAAAAACAGGGTGGTTAGATACAAAATGTGAGATGTAAATACCAAGAAATAAAAGCTGACACGCTGATCTCTTCTCATATTCATCTTTTGATCTGACACACAAATGTCTTCAATGCAAAGCAAAAACAAATAAACAGACCTTTCTGTTCCAATAGTTTTGTAGGGGACTGTAAGTCTCTTTAATTATATCACACGAGCATTGTACCATGTAATGACTCAAAAGCAAAAAATACATTTTTAATTCATTGTAATGAAACACTAAACAAATTCAGTCAGCCTAGTGCTACACGGCAGGCTCCATAGTGGTCAAGTGTAGTCACATTAAGTTTTATTATTATTCGAATGGTGTTATTACATCTTAAAATATACAGTAGCATCTACATTTTTATTGGTCAGTTTTTAAGTTGTGGTACATGTTAAAAATCGGGCTGGCTTTGTCAGAAAAGTTCACATTTATGGTCAAAAAGCTGGATTTAAAAACTCAGCAAGTGTGACCCTGGAGGAATGTAATACCCCCGTAAACCTGACAGTCACTACATGTCGGCGTTGATGCTTCAGTACGGATGCTTTTACAAATGCAGAGTAAAATGGTTTGCACACTGTGGCGGTGCCTTCTTAGGAGCCAGCTGATTAGCACCAGTTTTTGTTTCTTATCAAGCAGAAATGCAGTGTTAGATCACACACACTGCCAAAACCAGAGAGAGGGTTTTCATCCAGTGTTTCTTTAATTAAATGCTGGCTCTGTGTGAGCGCGATGCCTTCACTGGATTATGTTCAATGGATGCCTCTTTACTGGCTGTGAAAGGAAAGTACTTTTTCTTCAGTTTTCATTCAGAAAAATCTTCACATTTTTGCATCTTTGCTTCCATTTTGACTCTGCAGATGTTCTTCACTAAAACATCTTGTAATTTTTGAGTTTAGATTTTATTTTTGTAATGTCACAAAAAATAAATCTGGATTGTAAATTAACTGTAAGATACACTAACTGATGAATATACAGTAACTGTGTGTTTGTGTGTGAAGTGCTCTGATGTGGCAGGACATGAGAACTGTGGAGTGTTTTAGTTTTGACAGACTGAAGGAAATTGTATCAAACATTTACAACCCGTTTAATTTCTAATAAACTACAAATCTGGCATTGTGTTGGATCGTTTCTTCTTCCAGAGCTTCATGTAGTAAACTAACTGCAATTTTAGCATGTGTGTGAGATATGTGTGTGTTTGTGTATTTTTCCTAAACACACAAGCTAGTGTGGCACTGTGCATATTTGTGCATACTTTACTAAGCAGGGGCATCCAGTTGCTCATCTGGCTCATTCTCAGAATATCCAGCCCTCTGTGATCCAGTCTCTTTTTGTTTCATCTGTTCTTTCCTTCTTTCTTTGTTTTTCTGTTATTTTCTTCTCTTCCTTTTCCTGTTTCTTGTTCTTTTTCTTCTATTTGTTCCTTCTCTTGTTCTTCCTTTTTCCTTTTCTTGTACTCCTTATGGTTTTTCTTTAATTTCTTTTTGCTTTTTATTTCTTATTTTCCTCTTTCATTTCTCTTTTCCTTTGTTTTGCTGTCATCTTTCTTCCTTTTTTCTAGCTGTCTTCTTGTGTTCTTTTTCTTTTCCCCTCCTTTCTTGCTTTTCTCTTGCTGTCTTCTTCCTTCCTGTTTTTTTTCTTTCCCCTTTCCACTACTTTCTTTAGGGGTCACTACAGAAGATTATCTGCCTCCATCTCTCCCTATCCTTTGCATTCTCTTCTGTCACACCAACCCTCTGCATGTCTTCCTTCACTGCATCCATGAACCTCCTCTGTGGTCTTCTCCCCTGCCTGGCAGCTCTGTCTTCAACATATATCCACTATCCCTCCCCTGCACATGTCCAGAGGAGGGATAGTGGCTATATGCTGGATGCAAAGCAGTTTAAGCAATGTGATGTGTGCAAACTATTATGTAGAATGTGAGCAGCAATGTTGTCTCCCCATTCCTCCATTTTGACATAGAAGTAATTCAAGCTTAAAGATGAGTCTAGTATGAAAATTTG
Source organism: Etroplus canarensis (assembly GCA_015106775.1). Taxonomy (NCBI): domain Eukaryota; kingdom Metazoa; phylum Chordata; class Actinopteri; order Cichliformes; family Cichlidae; genus Etroplus; species Etroplus canarensis. The sequence continues at coordinate 35,058 of VUQH01090842.1, forward strand.
AGAGACTTTTTATATGGTTCAACTTGTTTTGACTGGCCACTTATTGTACATGGTGATATAACCCTGGAAAGTTTACCCAAAAAGTACCTTTTAACCAGTGAACTAGCAGAAAACTGATTTAAAGAAAAATCCAGGGTACCAGTGCTTGTGTTGCTCTAAGCCAGTGGTTCTCAAACTGTGGCACTGATGGAGCACAGAGCCACTGCAGGTGAAAAATACTAAGTGAAATTAAAGTGACTAAATATGATTTTTTGTATGAAAAAGAAACATTTGCTGATGCTATTGCACTGATAATACACACCTCTAAATAAAATTCAACATGGACGCTTTTTTGATAAAAATTTTGGGGCGTGAGACATGCATTTTTGTGTGATGTGGTTTTTCAAAATTTTTTCAGCTTCTGAATTGGGCATGCCACAGAAAGTTTGAGAACCACCACTGTGCCATAGATGTTAAATTCGTGAAGTTTTGCTTTTGGAAACTAAGTCTTAACTTAAACTTAGTCAATAAAAATTCAAAATGTAACTTGTAAAATGTTCATATTGTGAGGGTAAACATTTTCCATGGCTTCATTAATTAATACTTAAGTTACTGTAAATAAAACAAATTACCTGATTCTGAGTGGGCTGGTTGGTCTGCCTTATTACAAAGTTAGAACAATGACATGAGTGGCTATTAGAGGGGCTAGTGTGAGAAATTTAACTCTGACACAGATGCAGCCCACAAAACTACCCCAATATCTATTACTGAATCCTCAAAAAGGACAAATCCAGAGCTGGCTTGGGACTGGCACGGCACTGGCACATTGTCAGTGGGAAAAAAAGTACAAATGAAATAAAAATACCCTTTGAGGACTTGAGAAAACAAGGGTAAAGAAAGGTCTTGATAACTCCACTCATCATGCTTCATTTGGAGTGGAATGAAAATGTTGACAAAGCAGCTCAATTGGCTCCTACTCCTTTACAATTCACAGGCTATTGTAATGATTGAAGCACAGAAAGAAAGTGATGAGTCTTGTCACTGTTTGGCCATATTTTATAAACTAATGCAAATAAAAATCCACTGACAAGCCTTAAAATGGCTTATGATATTTTTCTGCCACAAATAAGCCTAATGATTGAGGGTCACAGGCAAACACCCATTTCAAGAGTATTACAACCTGATTCTTGTGAAAATGCTAAAGTGCCTATAAAATGACAAATGTGACTTTGACCACAATTTGGTGATCATTGTGTGCAAGTTTCACTAAAATCTGACCAATACTCCAGGATTAGCAGTGGTTTTTGTAAATGAAGGACAGATGGACACCTTGCCATGGCATTAGCTCACTGGTCCTTTGGGTGGATGAGCTAAAACTGACTGGGAAAAAAACTCCAGTGGGAAAAAAACTCCAGTTGAAAAACCACTCGGAAAGTCTGAGAAACTTTTGGTACAAAGGTGGCCAAGTTACTGATGTCACAAAAGTAAATATCTGGTTAACTGAAAGACATTTTTGATTAATGGTGCAAATTCATGCATTTCAGATAATTTCTCTTACATTTAATTTGAAATATGGCATTATGTTGTAACAGTTGGTTGCACTCCACATGGAGTGACCTAGATTCATTGCAAAAGTTATTAGCTGTAAACCGGATAAAGTCATGTAATTAAATACCAGAAACAGCTGTCGACACATTGTTTAAACACTGGGCAATAAAACACAACACACTGTCTCTGTAACATCCATGTTTTCACATTCTGACTTGAAAGCTCATGAACATGTTGGACTGACTTTCCAGCTTAGGGAATCCAATCATCTGAGGAGCACACGAAAGCAGGGTGAGATTTTCTAGCCCCACCCCACCAACAGTACAGTCATTAAGCAGCAGGTGGCAGATATGGAACATGCAGTTGTTAGACTGATATGTTTTGGTAACAGCACAGATGTATGCCTTATTTTTTCCCCTCAAATATTTTCCTTGTCACACATCTCACAAAGCCCATAAAGCATGTGTTAACCATCCTCGGCAGATAACATACCACAGACAGCTTTTATATTCTTTATTAATAAAAGTTCTACCAACATAGTAAAATAAGTTATACATCTGGCCATCAAAGTACACATTTGCTTTAAAGGCTGTACTAAAGCAAGAGCTTTGGGAAAATCGTGGTATTCCTGAAATGCTAGAAGCTAGACCTCCCTCCTGTTTCTCCTTTTTAAAAATAATTTCCACAGGAAATGACATAAAAAAATTTCGCCCCTTTAAAAATCATAGTTGTACGGTTCCTTAAAGATCAACACAATTGAAAATGTAGCATAAAATGAAGTGTTATTGCACAATAAATTGTTTAGAAGAGTGGCAACCCTTTCAGCTCACACTGATTTTAGACAATTGATCATTCTTTGAGCCTTGATATAAGAAACTTTTTCATTTAAAACAGAAATATGAAAATAATCATGACCTTGGTTTGAACTGATTTTAGGTTTAGGTAAGGGGGTGTTTGAGTCCTCTGCCATGGCTGGTGGCTTTTTTAAGGCTTGACCATTGCTGGCCTGGCTGAGTCCTGAGGGGCCTCCTGCTTCACATGCAGGTCCTGTCTGGGGCCGCTGTGAGCACCCACTGAGTTCTGGAGGGCATCGGGTGCAGGCTGGCCATAAGCATCACCCGGATGTGCAGGATGGGGCGGAACACCTAGAGGCAGGTCCATTGGTTGGCCAGGGTGGTCACGTGGTCCTGGGAAGCGCATGTCAGGAGGGACAGGTGGACGTGGTCCCATAGGCCCACGGGCACCTAAAAAGGACAGTCAGAAGGGAAATAATAGACACACAGTGAGTAAAAGACAAAAGACTCTAAAAGTACTCAATGTTTAGAAAGACATTAATGACAGAGAGAGAAATATTTTCTGTTGAGAACTTTTCACATTCAGGTGCTTTCAGGAAATAAATACAGCCTTGCAATCTAAAAAGAATATGCTCGTTCTGCTTCAGTCTTTCCCTACACATACTTTACTTGCCCAGGTATATGAATGACCACTCATGGATATCTGGTAACTCATGTAAGCATTTTTTTTTAATTAACAACATTCACATTTACTAGTTAATGATTCCCTTGCTCTTATTTTGAAAAATCAGCCAGCACCAGATCTTTCAGTCTTGTATTTTCCAGCCGGGGGAAAACGAGAGGATCTTGTCCCATTGCTGCACGTGCTTTCAACTTCAAATGATTTGTTGTTGTTAATTTGGCACAGAGTATTTGCCAAATAAACTACACTGCTCAAAAAATAGGAAACAATCATCACAGTATAACACAAAGTCAGTTAAACTTTAGGGATATCTGTCTGTTCTCTTAGGAAGCATTAACCATTGTGAATCAATTTCACCTGCTTTGGTCCAAATGAAAGTGGCAGCAGGTACACTGCAGAGGTGGCAACAACAAAGCAACCCCTAAAAAGGGAATGGTTTAGCAGGTGGTGGTTACAGACCATTGCTCTCCTCCTTATCCTTCCTGATGGATTTTTCTTTTTAATTTTGCTTTTCACTAAGTCCTTGTTACTACTTGTAGCAGGAGAGGATACCTGCAGCCCATTCAGGTTGCACAGGTAGTCCAGCTGCTCCAGGATGAAACATCCATTCGTGCCATTGCAAGAAGGTTTGCTGTGTCTCCCAGCACAGTCTCCAGAGTATAGAGGAGAAACCAGGAAAGGGCCATTAATTGGGGGCGATGGACAGGGCCATAGAAGGGCATCAACCCAGCAGCAGGACCAGCATCTGTTCCTTTGTGCAGAGATGAGTAGAAGGACTGCCAGAGTCCTAAAAAATGACCTCCAGCCAGCTACTCTTGCAGGTTTGTCCGTTATACTGTGATGGTTCAGCATTCCCTTAATTTTTTTTTTAACAGTGTAGTTAAAAATTAAGATTTAAATTGTACATACAGTATATTGAATTTGTTCTTAGTTTAATGCACATTTTTGCAGCTGTATCATACAATAAGTGGTACTGGTGGCTAAATTCAGCAAACTCTAGATACACATTTTTTACACTTACATAACTCTTCTCTGGATGTTCTACTACTGCAATATTTTTTCCTCAATTACCATTACACTGTAACTGTCCCTGTTGGTTCACAATAGCTCCTGCTCTTCAGAAGTTAGAGCGTCTCACTTTAAGCAATGTAGTTAGCGACTAATGCAAATTCTCCTCACAGGCTTTGCCACAAGCTATTCGGCCTGATTTGACTCGGCTGTGTCTTGACACTCGCTGCCCCCAGCTCTTCTTCTACATGCTGAACTGAACCTCTGAACTGAAAAATACTGAAGACACAGCTAACAGGCTGACATATTCATGAACTAAAGTTAAATGTGTCTATTCCTGCCTGCCAGTCAAGTTTGGAGGTCAACTATAGCATTTTAATTGGTAGTCAAACTATTAAAAGTATCTGCCAATGTATTTCTGCTACTGATGATAAAACTCGTGTGTCTGTAGATTTTATTTTCCTAAAAATGTTCAATAGTTATATGAAAATAAAACTGCTTTGTTTTTAATATATAAAAACACTGACTACACCAACATAACTGTTTATCAGCTCGGTCTACTCTGGCTAAAGCTTGCCAACCAAAGAGAATGTCTTATATCCATTAGGAGGTCCAGACCCAGTGTACATGGAAGCAACAAAACACTAAGTGCTGAAAATAAAACTAAAAATGGAACACACCCTGTGGAGGAGGCATCGGTCCGTAGGGATGAGGTGGAGGGGGACGGAAATGTGGCGGTGGTGGACCACGAGGATCAATGACTGGGCCGGGACCTGGCCTAGGAGGCATTGCAAGTCCATTGGTGGGTCGAGGTCCAAACTCTCCTCCCATTGGTCCAGGCAGGGGCATACCTGGGTGTCCATTAGCTGGTAGGGGAGGCCCGTGAAGAGGAGGAAATACATTTGGAGGAGGGGGGCCAGGTGGGAGAGCATAAAGGCCAGGTCTATAAGGTAAGGGTGGTGGCAGACGCCCAGTGGGTCCAGGAGGGAGCATTGGGTCATGGGGTCCAGAGCCAGGCTGAAGTCCATGGACAATGGGTGCAGGCGAGTCCCTGATTGGTGAGGTTAGAAAGGATCCTGGTCCCTGGAAAAAGAACATGAAAGTTAAGTGACAATTTTCATGAGAGCATCCATAGGATAAAATGTTAACCATGCAGTTAAGAGATCCCCAAACCACACAGTGCATTTAGCCAGGGTCTAATCACGTGACCACCACTAACCACACACCATGATTATTTGGATGGAAAAAAAAAAAAAAGACACTTTCATAACTTCTTGATCTCTGACATGCATACTCTGCAATTTTTCTAACCCCCAGTATTTCCAAAACATATTTTAGAGTTGCTGTTTCTGTCAGTGGTGGAGATGAAAAACACACTCAGCTTAAAAAATGTTTAGCCAGCCCCAGAGAAGCAAAAACAGCCTTTAATCTCTTCCCATATCCAAATCCAGCTTTAGGGAAGAGGGGGGTTGGAGTGCCTGCATATATACCTTCACACCAAGCACCTGGACTGAGAGCATCTATACTCACTGCCTCTGGACTCTCTGTGGAGGCCTCAGCCTGAGTCTCTGTTTTTATCTGTGGATCTATTGCTTGTGTCTGTTTCAGAGTGGGACATACACAGAGGAAATGTAGGCGCTCTAGAGCTGCACATAAAAAGGAGGGATGGCATCACATAGAAATGGGTCTGAGCTGATTAAAACAGTACTTACAGATCCATCCAAGTTGGCTGGAGATGAGCTACGTGGGCCCATCATGTCTACAAGACGTGAAAGAGCACTGTGTTAGAAACAAGTTAACAGCAAACATTAACTCTTTAAAATATAAACACACAGAGGACATACCCATTCCAGACACATGTTTGTTTTCAGCATAACGACCATGAGGATCAGATGGAGGTCGAGGACCTGAGGGGAGAAGAAGCCAAGACTATGAATGATGAAAAGGGAGGGCTGCATGCAGCACCTTTCCAGGGAATACACGGTGGAAACAAAGTCTGCACACCTTAGTAAAGAAACGTCACAGGAACAATGCACAAAGTACACGTAAATTTAAATCAATTCTCTTTAATGCCTAATAATAATAATAATAATAATAATAATAATAATAATACTACTACTAAGAAGAAGAAGAAGAAGAAGACAAACTGCTAATTCACTTCAACGAGCCTGCCTAAGTATAAGAATTCACTGACTCATAAATTTTCAGTGGTTTTAAAGACACAAAGCACATTTCAGCAGAAACAAGAAAAATCTTCCCCAAAAAGCCAATGGTTCAACTAAAGGGAAAAAACAAGGGTGAGTACCAGAAGGATACAGGATGCAATACACACTAGAAAGAAAGAAAAAAAAAAAAAAAAGAAAAACTGAGGCTGAAAGAAACAAAAGTCAGAAGTGAAAAAGAAGAGAGATTTTCGGACATGAGGCTGTAACGGAGGGTGATGTCTCACTTGGGTAAAAAGGAAATAGCTGAAGTAATCCACTTGGACTCACCATACGGGTCAATTCGTCGCCCAATTGGGGCAGAAGGAGGCCGCCTGGGACCCTCAATCATTATTGGTGGGGATGGTGCACCCCCACTCACGGGAGAGGGCCCATAGGAGTCACCTGTTACAATTGAACCATCAATTT
>VUQH01090842.1:42718-64930 GCA_015106775.1 Etroplus canarensis
ACATAATATTATAAAAAAAAAAAAAAAAAAAAAAAAAAAAAAAAAAAAAAAAAAAAAAAAAAAAAAAGAAAGTTAAAAAAAAAAAAAAAAAAAAAAAAAAAAAGGGAAGAAGCTAATCATTCTGCCAAAACTTACTTTTCACGGAGCTTAGATGATTCAAGCTTCTCTTGATTTAAAGCTCGCTCTGCATTACGGGCATTCACCTGCAGACAACACGGGAGAATTGGAGTCACATCCTCCTCAGGCTTAATAACCATTTACAGCATATGTGAATAAATTCTGTGCAACATACCCAGTTTGAATGAGTTTTGTTTTCCTGCTCTTTGATCTAAGGAAAGAAAAAGAAAAAAAAGCAAATTTAGCCAAGGTTCAGGTTACAGTGATGTTTTCTGGTGTGTTGGCTCATTTGAAAACATTAAGGTTGAAAAGAGTTTACCTGCTCTTTGTAGACTTCTTCTGTCTGCTTCATCTGCTCCTCCATCTCATTAATACGCTGCCTTAAGATTTTAACCTGCTCCTCAGCTTCAAGAGCTTTTCCTCCAACCTCAGACAGCAGATTCTCTTTGCTGCGTCGCTCCAGTTCCTCCTTTGTTAATCTCCTGCGACGGCACAGTAACACTCCTTTAAACCACAGTAACCCTTTTTGCACAGTGAATCCTTTTACGAGTGATTTCACTTGCAGTATAGCTTAATCATCACTATGGTGAAAGGACAATAAGACAAAATTACAACCATAAAAACAATGAAGACTTGTAGACATGCAGGAAAAAATAACCCATTTTCTCCCCTGTTGAATAACTGCTGCAGACTTCACTTACTGCTGCAGAGCGTTTTCCTTCTGTTGGTACATTTCAACCATGATTTCATTCTTCTGCTGGAGGATCTTAAACTGGTTTTCAACATGGCTCTTCTCGCTTTTCAGAGTTGCAATTGCGTGTTCAAGCTCCTGGTGTTGCTCTGTTTCAAAGAAAAACAAACTTTAGTGAAAGAAAAAGAGGTACCCATGTTCAAACAATGTACATTTGTGTGATTAGACTATCAATACTACAACTCAATTATGCCATTTCTTAAACAAGATCATCAGTAACAGTAGCTCATCTGGTAATGATCCCTCACAATTCACAAGTTATTTTAATGTGTGAAGTATAGAAAGAAAGCAATAAGCTTTCTTGTCACTGGTTGGCTGTACTGCACAAACTAATGAGAATTAAAATACACCGAGAAGTCAAGGAGGCTCACAAACAGTCACATTCAGGACAAATTAATTACGTTTACCACCAAATGAAAGTATCTGAGTTCAGGAGTATTATGACTTACATGGTCCGAAGTAACCACGGCCATAAAAAGCTTGAAAATATGTGATAGTACTGACAGTATTACCGATGCTAGCATAATGGTGATGGCAAAGCACCAAGTATGCCTTCCTAATGTATGAATCATCAAATAAGACTACCTCCCCCATGATCATGGCCAATAAGATCATCACCATCAAACAGGATACAAGTGGTAGCCAACATGTGTAGCAAAGCGATACTTCAAGCCATCACAGGGCTATTAGTAATAGCTCTACCATCTAAAAGAAGAGAACCTTCGAAAATCTGCCCAGAGGATGGCAATAGTGAATAGAGAACAGCAACAGTGGAACACTGCAAATTAACCTTTGATTTTTTTACATCTGTAAAAATAAGAAAGTCATGTGTCCCCTGGCCAGATGAGCTAAAAACCGATTTCTTAATGATGAAAACAGACCTTCCAGTGCCTTCCTAGACTTTTCTTCATTCAATAGTTTCGTCATGAAGCGGTCCCGTTCTTCTTCAACTACAGTGAGAGTGGTCTGAACCTGAAAAGGAAAAAAAACAAATACAAAAATAAAAATAATTTAAAATCTAACAGTTCTGGAACAATTCGAAGATTTTGTTTAATTAAAAGCTTAAAACATTTTGCAGGTATCTCACCCTGGAAACATCCACCATCTGTTTGATTCTGTTCTTTATGGCTGTCTTCTTATCTGTAAGGGATGCTAAAAGACCAAACACACACTTAAATAGTAGTTATCAAAACAGCTCATCATATTGCCCTTTTGATTTATGATATCCCTCAATATACTGAACAAATGTGTATAGTTCTTTTTTCTATATTAGTGACCGAATAGGACTTACTAGGTGCTACTTCACCATTGGCCAAAACTTTGGTGTCACTTTTTTGTAAATCACAGGCATCCAGGTCAGCTAGAAGTTCAGACAGGACCTGAAATAGACATTTTTGTGAAAGTGAGTTAATAATTTCAAAAAAGTAAAGAAACCAAAAAATGTGTAGTTAAAATGAAAAAACTGACCTCCACATTGTGATCTTTGAGCACCACAGAGTCCTCCAGCTCTTTCTGGGACTTCTGATAGACTTTAATCTTCTCGTTCAGCTCCTTGTGTTTGTCCTCCCAGCTTTTAATACTGGCCTTAAGCTGCAAGAAGCAGCAGGATAAGAAGACAGCTCCAGGAAAACAGCTTCCATTATCCAAGTGATAACAAAACACTGAAATCCATCCATTTATATAACAGGCTTCACTTTAGTCTACATATCATCTTACTGTTTTGTTCTCTTCCTTCAATGTAGCAAACTCTTTCTGCTGACATTTCTGTTGAACGTTTCGGGCATCTTCACGAAGCTTGGCCTCATCCAGGAGAACAGTAGTCTGAATTTAAAAATATAAACAGCGTGTGCGGTAAACTGAAACTGAAAGATTACTGTAATACGGCAGAGTTTGCAACATAAAAATATTCTGAATAGTTTTGTACCTTAGCAAGTGCTTCCTGAACCTTTTTCCTGCTGACTTGTAACTTCTCATTTAACTTCTCCAATTTTTCAATCTATTAAAAAAAAGCAATTAAACTCATAAATGACAGAAACCTGTACAAATATTAACAGGCTGGGGGAAAAAAATTAACACTTACCCTAGTTTCATTTTGGAGAGCGTTTGTCCGTTCTTCCTCCAGCAGCTGTGAATATTTGTCTTTTTCTTCAGCTATCTGTTTATTCAGTGTTTCTGCTTCCAAGACCTTATTCTGCAAAGGTGACAGGAAACACTTTACTGACAAGCCTTACTGAATGACAATTATTTTACCATCTGTCCAAATGGAAAAACATACATAAACCACTTACAGAAATAACTAACTACAGTGATCAAAATTTTAAAAAAATTAAGTGACATAAGAGCAAGTACATTATAAAAAAGACATTTACTCTGGTAGTGCTTACCTCTAGGTCTTGCATCCTTTTCACTGCACAACTAACTGTTTCCTTTGACTGTTTTTGATTTTCTTTCAGTTGCTCGGTCTTAAAAAAAACAAAACAAACATAATCAGCTATTTTTCCAGAGTAGCTCAGAAACATTTGACTGCATTTTTTTTAGGCTCACCTGTTTCTGGAGCTCAGCCATTTTGGCGAGAGCAGCTTCCTTTTCCTTTTTGTGTGCCTGGATTTGCTCTACGAGCTTTTGTTCATCCACTTTTCCCACAAGGCAAAGCATACAATCAGCGAGGCTGTACACAGGTGCATTTTATTGTGTTGTGTAAAAAAATAATTAAAAAAAAACTTACCAAGATATTCTCTCTTTTTGACCTAAGGAAAAAAATCAAAATTGAAAGTATAAATTGAATATATTATCACCATGTATAATTAGCTTTATCATCAAACAGTGTGTAATATTATTCAACAATGACCTAAATGCAGAAGTACCCCGTTTAAACTAGGATAATAATATCTCAGTTGAATAAAGCTCATATAAATACTATTAAAAATTGTATTAGTTGCTGTCAAATCAGCAGAGCAGCAGTATCACAACACTTACTGCCAGCACAGTCCTCCAGAAGAAGAGAGTGAAGGTCACTACCCCAACCAAAGCAGTAATGACAACAGCTTCCCAGGGACAGCCAAACAAAGTTTCTCCTGGCTTCCACTCTTCTGGCAGTAATGAAATCATCTGAAGACACAAAAACAGTGTTCACACTGATGAATGAAATTAAGATATTTAAACTAGGGCTGTGTAATGAGTCAAAATTTATGTCTAGTTACAATTAAAGCTTATTTATTAGTCCAGCACAACACTGTTGCTCATCTATAGTTTTAAGTTTACAAAAGCTCAAGCCAAGAAGATGGAAAGATCTCTGTCAACAACAAAGTTGTTGTGTTGCTGTGTTGAACTTCTTGAATTTCAAATTCAATTACAATTTTGGCCCTGATCACTAACATGACTAGGACACCTTAGGTGTGATGTTTTTGGCAACTGGGAGGAGAGATTATGTCCCTCAGCTGGCTGTGAGAATCTTGGTGTCCCCCAAGAAGAGGTGGCAAGGGAGAGGGAAGTCCATGCAATTCTGCCAAGACTGCTGTCCCTGCGACCTGTACGAGCACCAGAAACTGGATGGATGAAACAACTTGGCTGTGGACCACTTCAGCAATATATTGTCCTAAAGTCTCTGTTGAATAATTATACTCTTGACATTGACCAAAACAATATGATTTTTGCCTTAATAAAGCAGCCCTAAAAAAAAAAGTATAACTAATTTCTGTCTTTGAAAACTCTTAAGTTTCAATTCATCCAGCTTGAAATAAATATCAGAACGAGTTCCATTAAAAGTTGAACAAGTTGATGTTTCAAAAGTTGAGTTACTATGCTGTATAATCCTGATCTCAACCATTAGTAAAATAATTATGATTTGCCATTATCAAGCAATTCTAATTTAAACATTAAAACAAGAAGAAACTGAATGTCAAAGGAGATGTTGAAGTATGGAAACAAATACCCTTTTAAAGTACCTCACTTCATTTTATACCAAAAATATATATAACAAGACAATAAGGAGCACAGGCATGTAAATATACACTAAAAGCATTGCTCTACATTTGATTAAGCCTGAAATTAAATTTACCTTTAGAATAAGATACAATGCATTAAATTTACCAAAATCAGACATTTCAGTAAACTGTTTAAACCAATGCAAAGAAAGGTTTAAGTGTGGTTATTTATGATCAGCTGTATATTTATGTGCTGTTGTGACATTTTGTAAAATTTTTCCATGAATTTGTTGATCTACTTCCCCTGAAGTACATGCAGTTTGACAACCGAGCAACCAGAGCAAATAATAAGACTTGCTGCTTTCAAGGATATGTGGACAATGTTTGTTGCCAAGCTACCCAAAAATGTCCTTGGTACTGTGTGGATGAACAAAAGGTACCTTTCAGATGCAGGTGCATCAAATAAGGCATAACTGGAACTGTGACACTCTTTTTTTGTATGAAAATGACTGAAAAGCATAAGTAATTACATTAGAGTGATTTTAAATATGTGACAGCTAAAGGAAACTCTATAGGTATGACACACACAAATATGACCCCACTCCGTCATTTTAGATAGTAAAATAGGTTGGTTGCTTAAGGGTTAACTACTATGCAATGCACTTATTCCAGCCAGCCAGCTGTGATGAAATTGTATGCGTGACTTTGGTCTGCACTTCTCTTTATAAAGAGAAAAAAAAATCAACAATTTCATAAAACAAATACTTCATAAGCACTGCATTACTAAAGGTACTACTGAGTGTATGATATATGGTTGCAGTTGTAGTGCTCTGGGGTAAAAGGGAAAACACTTCTGCTGCTTCCAAGTTTAGACACCAGCTTTTTATCTTGACAGGTGGGTTTCACTTCATAGTTAAACTGGCCTCAGCTGTCTTTATTTATGCCCAGTCATATTAAGCAGAGCATACTAGTCCAATCAAAGAAACCTTTGAACTCTCCATGAGGTGACAGGCCCAAACACACACACTCCATTGCTCTAGTAATATGCAGGGATTATCATTGCTTTAATACTGACTGCAAAGACTAACAGTCTATTTATCTGTTGCATTTCAAGCGCTCATTACCCTATGACAAAGAAAAAACTATAAGCAAAGTCAGAAAACTAGCTGTGCAAAAAGGCACATGACAGTGGAAGGTCTTCAGTCCACCTAAGAGACAAGGCCAACTGCTTCTAATGCTAAAGGCAAGTTGTTTAAGTCGTTTAGGGAGTAACAAACGTCCAAGTTAATGTTCATCAGCCACCTGCTAATTAACACGTCATTGTTAACACAGGCCGTGACAGCGTAAATGATACTTCACATGGGTGTTGCTCTGCCATTTCTTTTACTTACACGTTGCAGTTCCTTTAGAAAAAGCACGTATATGTGCTCCGGTTCCATTACAGGTCGGGATAAGGTATCACTCTCCATTCTCTTGTTTAAAACAATGAGGGAACTAGCCAGATGCTAGTTTGACAGGTATCAGCTAGCTTGCTAGCACGTTAGCCTTCCTCAAAGTAAACTCTACTGTTACGCTTGACAGCCGTAAGTGTTAAACTCTACCGCGTCCTTAAGATAAGATACGTGGTTACCAACACAGACCACGTAAAACAGCCGAGACAGGTGGTTAGGAGGACTTGGCAACAACAGCTTGCTAACGGTGAAAGCAGACGACCCGTCGAATCCCATTCACTGCTGAAGCAAGCAACGCTCGTTAGCTGAGCTGGGGGTTCAAATATGGATAACGACTGCAGTACAGAGAGCGATACAAAGGCTACAACAACTTGACAGCATAGAGCCTGTACTGCGGTGGTGTTATAATAATTATCTGCCTGTACATGCCAAAATAAGGCCGAATGTAGCAGCAGCCAGCTCAGCACCGGCTATGTTGAACTTCAGCCTACACCGCGACAGTCAACAAGGCAGGGGGGAGGGCCGGAGGGCATTCAGGGGAAATCGGAAATTTGACGTCCCCTGACACAGGGCCCAAAGTGCTTTCAGAGCAATAAGACAACAGTCTGACATGTAGAGTGACCATGTGTCTCACACACACCATTTAATTCGTTTTCTCGTATATTGAGACGATGTGCTACATTCTGTTTGGCACTACAAGTGCTCTCGTGTGACAGGGTGACCAGATCCCAACAAACTAGATATGGGGCAAAGGGTACAGTCATGTGAAAAAGAAAGTTAAAGTAAATCATTACTGCTTCCGTAGGAACTAAGACGGTAAGTAGCAGCCAGGCGCTGCTAATCAAATGCACTTGATTAACTGATCAGCCAGTGGGGCTACCTCTATGAAGCAGAAGTTTTGGCAGTTTCATGGTCTGGAGCATTCAGATACATGTTAACATAATTCCACAATCTTCCCAGAAGTGAACATCCCAGCAAATTCACCCCAAAGTCAGACCATGCAACGCCAATTAAAAAAACAAACAAAATTTTAAAAACCCAAGCGCTACATCTCAGACTCTACAGGCCTCAGTTAGAATGTTAAAGTTTATGACAGAATAATTAGAAAAAGATTGAACAAGTATGGCTTGTTTGGAAGGGTTGCTGGCAGAAAGCGTCTTCTTTCTAAAAAGAACGCGGCAGCATGGCTTATGTTTGCAACGCTGCATCTGAACAAACCACAAGACTTCTGGAGCACTGTCCTTTGGACAGGTAGCAACAAAGTAGTGATATTTGCCCATAATGCACAGCATCATGTTTGGCAAAAATAAAACAGCATATCAGCACAAACACTTCATAACAACTGTCCAGAAAGTGGTCAAGAGGTAATAATTTGGTCTTGTTTTGCAGCCACCGGACCTGGGCATCTTCCAGTCATTAAGTCAACCATGAACTCCTCTGTATACCAAAGTATTCAAGAGTTAAATGAAGCCATCCGTCTGACAAATAAAGCTTGGCCAAAATTGGGTCATAGAACAGGACAAGTGTCCACACAGGTAACAGCTTTATTAGTGATAGAAGCAGGGAAGCAAGTATGTACAAAGCCTACCATAGAGGGCCATAACAAAAAAACTTTTACATTTATGCTTGTAATTTATACATATTGCTTTTAAATAAATTACATGAAATTAAATTTTTTTGTCTTTGACATGATCAATACCAGACCAGTAACCTATATAATAACACGTGAGCATTTACTTTCAAATTAGATAAGTGGAAATTGCTCTCTGTATCGGTAATGTCTCCCACACTAACAAACCCCTGGCTCCACATTTAGTTTGTTGGAATCCGGTCACTCCATCAACATGATATCTTTCACAGGCCAGTCTTGTACTTCTTTGGAAATCTACAAGTAAATTTCTGAAATCTGTCATGTCTGCACATGATAACTATAAAGTTTGCCAGTGGACCTTGATGTTTCAGAGCCATAATATCACCTATTGCATTATTTACAGAGTTAATAGTGTGAGTGTGATTATCATGGCCCAAACAAAGGCCAGGGTAGAGTTATAAGGCATACAGTAAGTTTTATCTTTCTTTCTTCCTCCAGAAAAGCTCTCAAGCGAGCTTTGGTTTCAGTTAATTTTCTTATTAGCCGCTTAAAACAGCAACAGATATGCAGCACAAGCAAACAGGGCATGTGATGTTGAACTAATGTTTCGATATTAATCTACTTTATTTCAAAATCTGTAGGCTTATGCTACTTCCATGTGCATGATGGAGAGATGATAGAAAAAACTATGACATTACTTTCCAGCTTTTTTGCTAAATCATTGTTTCATTATGCCTGACAGCAAATGTATTGTACTAGTGATTTATTTGTATTTTGCTGCATTATTAATTTTATAAATGGAAATGTTTCACAAATATGATCACCACAGAAAATGCTAAGAAAACAATTAGGCTGGCGAATGTAGTGTATGCAGTGTGTAGTGCATATAGTAGCGTACACTCACCACAGATGTCCACTCTGCAGTCTTATTTGTGATCATTGAAAGGATGCAGCCTGCATAAACCATTCCTGTTGAGAACCATCCCACTTCTTCTTCATGCCTTTCAGATACTGGTTCCATTGAGTCCACAGATTCTTATCAGACAAAATTTACCAGTTAGTCTGTATGTTATGAATAGATTAGGTAAAAATCTAATAGTTAAAATATCAACATAAAGGCAGAACCAAATAAAACTAATATACGACTATAATATAATAAAACCAGAGGAAGTTTAACATGTGACTGACTTCCTGACCCCTAGAATTAATATTTGAATTCATCTTATTGTAGCCAAAATCCAAAAGAATTCTCATCTTCTCAGAATATGTTGACGCTTTCTGAATATGACATTATTACATTATGAGGATGTTCTAATAGAAATGGAACATTTGTAGTGCTCTAAAACAATGGTTTTCAAACATCTGTGACCAAGGCACACAGAGAGACAAGGCAAAATTTCAAGGTACACATGTATTCTTATTTTCACGCTATAGTCTATGTCATCTGACATATCACCATTATTATTTTCTTTTCAGACTAACCCACTCTTGGCAGCCCATTTGCGGTATGTGGAAACCTGCAATTTTTTGGAAGTGTGTCATCACCCCCCTATACTTTGCCTCCATTGACATGTCACTTTCTCTCAGAGGGGATATTTGGTCTCTGATTCTGAAAATAGAATCTTCTAGGGGAAATGAGTGTGTACAAAGAGCTGACAGCATGTATTAATAATTCATTCTTAACATTTTGTACAGTTGTATACTGTAATAATGCAATGGGTGTACAAATTCCCAAGTCACACTTGGACTTGTCTCATAGAGCACCATTTGGGAACCATGGTTCTAAATAATGACCACTGTACTAAAGCCAACTAAGCAGCTCTTCGTTCCAATTGAAAGAAATGTGCATACTGAGGAAATTTCATTCAACAGACACAAATGATTAATGCGTACAATTAAAAACAACAACAACAAGAAATCAGTCTTGTTTCAAATTACTAACCTGAAGGTGACTGCTCAACCTCCACACCGAGCCCCATGTCTAAGGGATTTTCCAGGGTATCTTGAGGCAACTTCTGCATCTCGTCTGATGTGCTGAAGCTTGGTGGATGGTCTTTGTTTTTGTTAAAGTGTCCACCATCCTCCTCCACGCTGACATCAGGACCGCTAGACTCATCATCCAAAGCCATCTGCTCCTCTTGAACCTCAGCTGGCTTTTCTTCAGGATCTGTTACAGTCAAGTTGTCATCGCCCTCAGTCTCTGGGATGTTGTCAAATTTTTCTTCAACAATGTGTGGTACATCTTCTTTAACATTCAACTCATGTTCATCTACAATGCAAACATAAAAACCCACATGCTCAATTCAGGATAACTCAAGAAGGTCAGTAATTTTCATGGTAGGCTATGTTTTTCTGTGAGGTGTGCACTTAGTGTGAATTTTTGTCTTGACTGTGTGAGAGCAAATTTGGTCTATTGGTTTGTCAAGACAGTTGTTGCAAAGGGCTTTTAACATCATTGTTTCCACTACTTTTGTCTTGAGGGGACATAACAAGAGACGACAGCAGGCTGGTAACCACTCTTTAGTCTGCAGCAGAACTTCCCAGCGAGTGTTAATTTGCCTGAAACCCCAAATCGACAAGTTCCAACCCACTGCAAATGTCCGTAAGCTATATGGCTGGGAAGCCAGTCCTTGCTAGATCACAAGCAGCTCTGCAGATGAGTTACAACTGAACTAGGCAACAAACACGGGAGGACAGCTGTAGCCTTCACTTATGCAAATACATAAATAAATAAATCTTTTGGAAAAAAAGCACCACCTTGGGGTTGGTTGAGTTTGTCATAACTGTAGTCACTGTAGTTTTTCCTTTATTTTTTCGTGTTGGCTGCAAACTTTCACAGCAATTTTATAAACACATATTTGAACTTGTGATCTAAAGTCAAATTTGCATATAGACTAAGCCTACATTGAATTATGTCTTTAAATTTATCCTTTAAACTAAACACCATTGAGACTGCAGCTGAAAAAAAAACCAAGGGTGAAATATACACACATACATCTAAATATTAATTTAACAGAGTGAAAAATGTAATCTGTCAGATTCTCCCAGATCCTAATGATAAGTCGGTATTTAGCTGGCTTTCCTTTCTGGCTTCAAACAGGTTAAATTTTATTAATAAAATTGCTCTTTTTCAGTCATACTAACCAAAGTTCTTCAAGCATACACATTCATACAGTGACTTCATATTTGCCTCCTACCTGGCAGCTCCATCTTCAACATTCTTGGTCCAATATATACACTATAAACCCTCTCAACCTTGCCTCTCTGAATTGATCTCCAAACAGCTCAACCTAAGCGATCCCTCTGGTAGAGTAATTTCTAATCCTGTCTTCTCTCTGTTAATTATTGTCATAAGTTAAGCATTTTTGTTTTTTGGCTTGAAGGTTGAGCCAAGTAAATAATCTGAGGACAACGCTCTAAACTCTGAGAAAAATCTTTATGTAAGGTGTTAGTATTTGTATTTCGTATAATAAATAATGAACAAATTCTTTAATTTTAGCCCAAGTCTTAGGAGGCACGTGTCCTTTAGCATAATGAGATGCTCTGACTACACTACAAAAAAACGGAAATTTTTCTTAAATCAAAGATAATGAACAGAAAAATATTTTTTCTCTTCATGACTACAATTCATTGTTGGCAGGAAGGTGGAATTCTATCACATGCGGTCCATTACTGCCAGGTGTGAACCAAACCCTTTTAACTTGATGAAGACACTATCTGGATTTATCTGGAAACAGGGTAATAGATATCCGCAGTGGCACAGTATCAAGTTCTGCATTAATTTTGTAGATTATAAAACTGATGCAGCAGCTTGTGTGTAAAACGGCCCTATTGTCAATGTTTAAAGCAGAACATGCACTGTCATCACAATCATGAACAACAGAGAAGCTAATCTTATATGAGCCTTTATGCACTTAAGATACTTCAAATAAGTAAAATCAAACCCACCTTGTTCAATGTCTGATGGTTTTTCTGGCATTAAAGGCGTACTGTCACTGGCTGTTGAATATTTTTGCCGCAGACTGAAAGCTAGCTCCTGAAAATCATCCAGTATTTCAGATTCCTCATCCAAACTACTTGTGTCCATATGGGGATCAGAGTCAAGGTTAGTGTCCCGGCTATCAAGCATCTTCTCAATCTCATCCAAGATAGTGTTCTCAGAGGCTTCCAGGATACCCTCGAGTGCATTTTCAATGTCCTGCATAGTGTCTGCATGGGACTGACGAGTAGCTTCAAACTCAGCGTCTAGATCAGAGAACATGGCCTCCACTTTGAAGAGATTTTTTAGACCCAGAAGTTTTTGGAACTGCTCCATCTTCTCCTCTGTGAAGTGATCTCTCAGTAGAGTCAGTCTCATTATGCTATCGCTGTACTGTGGCTCTGGAGGCAATGTTGTGGGCGGACTTGTTTCAGGTGAGGGTTTGTCTGACTGCGAGAACAAAAGTGCATTTTCATCTTCAAGCAATTCTTCTTTCTCTTCCTCCATATCTGCATCATTCTCATCTTCCTTCTCCTCTGTATGTGGTTCCTCATGCATCTCTGGTTCCTCGAGAGATAATTCTGCTTGGCTATTATTATTTTCTTTCATCAAATGATCATTTTCCTCATCTTTGACATCTAACTCATTGGATTGCCCGTCTTCAGTGGACAGGTCAAGATAGTTTTCAGTTTTGGTAAAGGCTAATTTTTTATCAGTCACTTTTTTGTTTTCATCCAATGCATTGTCTAAATCCTGCTCTGATGCAACAATGCTGTCTGGTATAGTTGCCTCATCCTCAGTGATCTCTGAATCCTTGGACACTTCTTGCTCATCTTTGTCCTCGGTGGGTTTGTATGTTGGTTTAGTATGTAATTGCTCAGCCTCACGTTTGACTAAATCATCTTGTGACAATGGATCCACTGATGTCATGGTTTCTTCTGTTTGATGCTCTACCTGCTCCTCTGCTGGTTTTACAGTTTCATCCAAAGTTTCCTCAGGTCTAATCACTTCTCCATCACTCTCATCATCATCAAACAAGAGTTTCTCTGAATCACTGAAGTGTTCTTTAATATCTGAACTAACAGAAGTGGAATTATGACGATCGTGAAGAACTGGCACTATGTTCTCTAGGTCTTTTGGGGATTCTACTGGGTGTGGTTCTTCCTTTATGTCATCATGGGTTTTTACAGCATCCTCTTCTTCCTGATCCTCGTCATCTTCATCCTCTTCTGAATTCAAATCTTTTGGTTTTATGTCTACCCCAGTGACAGCTGAAAACACAGCATCTCCAATTGATGTCCACATGTTCTTCTCAGCTGTCTTTGGTTTATCCTCTGTTGCCGGTGGAGTTTCAGGCTTTTTAAGAGAGTCAGATTCTGGGGTGTTCAAGGGTTCTCCAGTAAAAGACAGAAGTGGGGTTTCCTCTGTAACATCAGTATCAATTTCTGGATGGTCGTCCACATCTTCACTGCCCTCTTCTTCATATGGGGTAACTTTTTTGGTGATTTCTTCATTGGTGATGACAGCATCAAACATTGTTCCAAGGGTAGTTTTAAGCTTGGGGATTTGCACTTGCTTGCCATCACCTTTCTTTTCCTCTGAATTCAAATCTTGTGGTGTTGTCTCTCCTCCAGTGACAGCTGAAAACAAAGCATCTCCAAGTGATGCCCGTGTGTTATTCTCCTCGGCTGACTTTGGTTTATCCTCGCCTGTTGCTGGTGGACTGTCAGGCTTTTTAAGAGAGTCAGATGCTGGAGTGTTCATGGGTTTTTCTGAATAAGACAGAAGTGGAATTTCTTCTTTAACATCAGTATCATTTTCTAAATGGTCTTGCACATCTTCACTGTCCTCTTCTTCATATGGGGTAACTTTCTTGGTGACTTCATCACTGGTGACAACGGCATCAAAAGTTGAACTGATGGTGGTTTTCAAATCAGGAATCTGAGCACCTTCAGAAGCTGTGACTGGTTCACTGTCTGAAATAAAGTCACCTTCAGGCACAGATTCCATTTCAGATTTTGCAGGAGTATCTTTGGTTTCACTCTTGTCTGACAAGTCTTCAAGGACAGACTCTGGTGAATGTTTTTGCTTAACTTCATCAGCTTCGGCAGCTCTTTCCATAGCATCAGGTGCACCTGCTGTGTTGAGCGCCACTGCTTTCACTGAAGATTGTTCAGCTGACTTATCAAGATCAGCTGAAGAGGCACTCTGATCATCAGGAGCTTTATGAAGGTCCTTTAAATTATCATGATGCTCTATTTGTTTTTCATTCTCAGCCTCTTCTTCTACTAATGGCTCTGTTACTTTTTGTATTTCCTCTGCTGCTTGGACTTGGTCAGATGCTTCCTTATTTTCATTATCAATCTCCTCTGCTGACGAGCCTAAGAGCAAATCTATGTCATAATTGGTAAACTTGTCAAATCCAGTGTCGAAACAGACAAAATCAGTTTCCTGAGAAAAGATAAGAAATAAGATAAAAATTAAAAAACAAATATCCATAGTAGTCAAACAAGTGTCAATGACGTTGACAGTCTGAAGACATCTTTGCATTTTAGAATGTATTTTAAAATTAAGTTCATATTTTCATACCTCTGCTGGAACTTCAAATTCTTTTTCGGTATAAATGTGGTTTACTGCAAGAAGGTCCTTTGGGAAATAACCAAAGTGACTTCCAACCTAGTGACATGAGAACATGTTCAAGATTTTAATGATATAAATTCAATCCAGAGCTGAATAAATATGTACTACAGCATACGTACACTTCCAGCCCATATGTCAGCCCTTCTTCCTGACAATTTGTAGTATACATAGATAGTTTCAGATTCCTTGAAAGACAGGAACCGACAATCAGGTCCTGAGAAATCTTTCAAAGCTTTTCCCCGGCACAGAAGCACTGAAAAAATAAAAACAAAGTATAAGAATTAGTTTATCAAAGCAATTTTCTTCATAGGGGTCAAGTATTTGTACTGCAATGCATTTAGACATAAATGCCATGTAAAACAATTTGCTTAGTTCACTCATAATAATGTTTGTTTTTAGATGCAACAATTGGAAAATATTAGGCCAATACAAAAACATGACCACCAGCTGATAGTAATAATTTTTCCTCCTTTATTTTGGATTTGTTGTTATTCGCTCCCTCATGTCCGCACGGTGCAGTGGTTTACACATTTAGGTTCCAAGCAAAGGGTCCCTGGTTCAATTCCAGGAGGGGACACAAGCCCCTCTCACCATGGAGGGTTGTGTCAAGAAGGGCATCTGGCATAAAAACCTCTGCCAACTTACCAATAGGGATTAGTCAGCAGTGGGGAGCCCTTGGGGAGAATACAAGGGAGCAGCCAAAGGTATGTTTGTTATTTACGCCCTCTTCTGTGTCAGAGTAACAAAGAGATCTTCAATAAAAACTATAACTGCTTATTTATATAGACTTTTAGCTATTTATCACACCATTTTTTTTAACCTTGAGCCAGCAAGAAATCAATGTCAGACAACAAATGATATCCATTAATGTGTAAACTGGCCTCACTCACTCAACAAGGGTGATAACAATGTACAGCAGATATATGGAGGCATCAGTAATTCTTTCAGTTTTCTGTCAGCTATGTTTTTCATTCTTTTGTTAGGGATTTGTTCCGCACGTTGCATTAAATGCTAATCAAAATTTTACTGGGCAAATAATTTTTTTGTGTTTGTAACTCAAACATACTTAGTAATGTGAAAGTACACCCTTACTACTTCTATAGGTCTTTAAGAGGGTAAGTACCAGCAGGTGCTGCTAAACAAAATGCACTTTATTAAGTGATCATCGGTCAGTGGGACTGCCGCTATAAAAGCAGAAATTTTAGCAGTTTGCTGATATGGAGCACTCAGGTGTGTGCTTACACAATACCAAGGAGGAAAAACATCAGTAATGATCTTAGCCAACCAATTGTGGCTGCTCATTAACCTGGAAAGGGTTATAAGGTAATTTCCAAGCAATCTGAAGTCCATTATTCTACAGTGAGAAAGATTATTCATAACTGGAAAGCATTCAAAACAGTTGCCAGTCTTCCCAGGAGTGGATGTCCCAGCAAATTCACCCCAAGGTCATACAGTGGAATGCTCAAAGAGATTACAAAAAAAAACAAGAGCTACATCTCAGACTCTACAGGCCTCAGTCAGCAGTTACAATTAGAAAAAAGACTTAAAGCATGGCTTGTTTGGAAGGGTTGCCAGGAGAAAGCCTCATTTCTGTAGAAAGAAAATTGTTTGAAAAGTTGCAGCTGGGAAGGAAAAAAATAAATAAAATCACACGACTTCTGAAACAATGTCCTTTGGACAGACAAGCCCAAAGTAGAGACGTGTGGCCATAATGCACAGTGCCACATTTGACAAAAACCAAACACCGCCTATCTGAACAAACACCGCATCCCAGCTGTCAAGCATGGTGAAGGAGGGGTGACAACAGGGTTGTTTTGCAGTCACTGAGTTCATCGTGTACTTTTCTACATACCAAAATATTCCATCGTCAAACATGAGGTCATCTGTCCGACAGCTAAAGCTTGGCTCAAATTGGATCATGCAACAGGACAGTGATCCACAGCACATCAGCAAATCTACAACAGACTGGCTGGACAAGTAACACTCAAGGTGCTGCAACAGCCCAGTCAAAGTCCAGATCTCAACCCAATTGAACTACTGTGGTGGTACCTTGAGAGTTGGGCATAAATGAATGCCCACAAACCTCAATTGAACTGAAGCAACATTGCAAAGCAGAGTGGGCAAAAATTCCTCCACAATAATGTGAGATACTGATGAAGTCATACAGAAAACACTTAATTTCATAGGGCTGTAAAGAGTCATGTGAAAAGCTTCTTTTTTATATGAAATTAACTGACTGTTGAGTAACTGACAAATATCTTTCTGTCTATGGACTGCCCATTAATTCATAAGAACCTGGACCCATTTTTCCTTAAGTACATCATGAATTAAGGTCAAGCATGAAGCAATAAGGAAGTGTCCCTGTAGTGTAGTGGTTTACACATTTGCCTTACAAGTGAAAGGTCACTAGTTCAATTCCAGGTGGGCACACAAGCCACCCCTCACCATGGAGGGTTTCAACATCAGGAAGGGTATCTAGAGTAAAACCTCTGCCAAATTACCAATGTGGCTTAATCCGCTGTGGCGACCCTTTGGGGAGAATGCAAGGGAGCAGCCGAAAGGTACATATGAAACTATAAGGAAAGTTGTTGAACACTTAAGTTGTGTGTCACCATGGGTTAAACAATGCATGCAGCAGAAAACAGACAAGATTATGCTTTAACAAACATGAACACCAATTCACTGTTAAATATAATCTTTCCTACATCTTAGATTTGGCTTTCACTTAAACCTCTTGTAAGAGAATGAGTAGCAAATTATGTGGTCTTTAACTAGCCGTGTTTCAGCTGTGATTATGGATTAGTGTGTGATCCTTACGGTTTTATGAGTCCAAATTTGCCTCCCGTGATAATAAGTCGACAATAAAATGACTACTTATCACCTATAACAGACTATTGGGTTCTGGTTAACGGTTCTTAGAGTGAATACTTTCTGTCTCAGGTAATAGAGCTGAGTGTCCTTAAACTTTTGCCCTGCAAACGGAGATGTCCTAAGGAGGTTGGGTCAAATGCCAACTTTGCTAGCTAGAAACGTTAGTGCAGTAAGTTAGTTGGTAGCAAAGCAGTTCAGACAACAAGATAAGATGAATATAAGCAGTCGAGCTAATGTGGTTTAGCAATAGGCGCTACCGTGACTTTAACGCCACCTTTTAAATGTTCATCAACATTAGCAGAGTAAGCCGGCCGGCGGCTAATTAGCTGCTAACATTAGCTTCTGCTACAAACCGAGCTCGGCAGGCCGAAGCTGACAGGCAGCCGGCCAACACGGGCTGCGTCTCAAGGAGTAATCCTACCCAGCAAATGATTAATGCTAACGTTTTCACCGAGCACCACACAGCATCAGAATAAACTGCAAGGTCGCAAATATCGACCGGCAACAGGTCAGGAGATAAGGCAGTTTATGGCTGCAGTATCGGGATGAGGGAAGACCGATCCCTGAAGCCCCCCCCCGACTGAGAGAATAGTTGCAAGCCCGCGGACTTACTGCTGCACTCCTCGTCGGCGCATCTCTTAAAGTCGGAGAATCTTCTCTCTGAGGCTGCGGATGACACAAAGTTAAATAAAAGTAATAAAAAGCCCTGCAGGTAAACGTGTTTTGCTGCCATGCTGGCAGATCTGTGGACTGGCTTGATTCCACTGCTGGAGCATGAGCACTGAGCCGCAGAAGCCGACACGTCAGCACATCGGATCCGGCTGGGTGTAGGCTCCGGATCGCTTTTCACTGGATGCGCGGATGGATGAGATGTGGCTGCTTCAGGTGACTGTGGGAAAAAAACCTCTCAGGAGGATGCACAAGAGACTTATCATTCAGCATCTGCAGACTCTTTTGGAGTATTTCCCCCACACTGAAAACCAGGGTTTCCCTATCGTGCTTATTTGAATGTTAACATAAGTATTAGGCGCACGCTGTTTTAACCAGCCTAACCACAGAGCCCTCTGTAAACAAATACATGGGAAAGACAGCCAAGCAGATTTGCTTGGTGTATATCTTTTGCCTGCAGACTTTCCAGTGCTGCATCTGCTTAAGCTTGTACCTTCTTACCTGCGTACATACATGTGTAAAAGCCTTCATCATATTTACAAATGGTTATCCCCAGTGTGAGTCAGGTGGAATGGTGAAGATGCAAGGGGTAGAGCTAGTGAAAGTGGATGAGTTTAAATGCCAGGGGTCAACCATCCAAAGCAATGGACAGAGCACAAGAGAGGTGAAGAAGACAGGGTGGAGTGGGTGGAGACGAGTGCCAGGGGTGCTTTGACAGGAAGAGAGCAGCAAGAGTGAAAGGGAAGGTTTACAAGATAGTAGTGAGACTTGCTATGATGTATGTTTTGGAGATGGTGGCAATGACAAAAACACAGGAGGTGGAGCTGGACATGATGTAGTTGAAGATGCTGAGATCTTCGCTTGGAATGACCAGGATGGACAGGACAAATGAGTACATCAGAGGCATAGCTCAGGTTGAACAGTTTGGAGACAAAGTCAGAGAGACAAGGCTGAGATGGTTTGGACATGTGCAGAGGAGGGATAGTGGATATACTGGACAAAGGATGTTGAGGATGGAGCTGCCAGGCAGGAGGAGAAGAGGAAGATGACAGAGAAGGTTCATGGATGTCGTGAAGCAGAGATCTAGTATGAAAGTGGATGCAAAGGATAGGGTGAGATGGAGGCAGATGATGTGCTGTGGTGAATGAGAAACTAGTTCTGTTGTTTACTGTGACTGCTCTTGAAGCTGCGCTTGATCTTGATATGTTATTGCATATGATCTGGATATTGTGTTCACTTACTTGCACTGTGGGTCAGTTGTGTTTGTTACAATCTCTGCTGCCCCCTTGCCCAGCTCTTGAAAAAGAGTGAGACTTTTAACTGGATAACTAAAACCTTAATTTTCCTCATTATGTTATTATTTTCATATCAGAGATTATGAGACTTTATAGTCTCAAAAAGAAAATTAATTTATGACTTCATACTCAGAAATGAAATGTCAGAATAAACACCCCTTACCCAGTTTATGAAATTAAGCAAATTGTGATTCAAATCTTAATATCCCCACTTCATAGGTACAGGAAGGGCCAAGAACAAAGAAGGGGTGCATACAGGCAAGCTAAAATTAAAACTGAGAAAACTGTTTTTTTAAAAAACAGTTTACACAATGTTCAGGCTCATACCCAGCCCTGTGCCCTCATTAATTTTTATTCTTAATATTTTTTCAGCCAGGAAGGAAAACTGTTAGGATTGGTCATCTCATTTAGGAGAATCCTGAGGCTTGGTAATGGTGGGAGAAACCACAGGGAGAAGATGTAAACTGCACACAGACAGGCTTTAAATCCAGGCTACAATATTAACCTTTGAGCCACTGTGCTGCTCATATGAAAAGTGGCACTATATGAGAGCCTGGAAGTGGTGAAAGAAATAGCCTGAGTTTAGTAAAAGTTAGAATCACCTGAAGTAACAGTGCATGAGTTTTAGCATTAAAATATACTTCAAGTACCTAAAGTGAAAGTACTTATTATGCAGAATCAAACATATTGTCTTATTGTACTTATTCAATAATATGTGTACCATCTTAAGATGATTTTAATTTATTGTATCCTGCTGGTAGATGGTAGATTTCTAATTTAAAATCTGCAAAGTAATAAGTAACTAAAGATTTGAAAAAAAAAGTTATCAAGTACAAAGTTCAATATTTGCAACCAAATATAATGGAGTACAGGTAGAAAGTAGCATATAGAAAAGCTTAAGACACAATTAAAACTCTTAATTGGGTAAAGAACTTGAGTACTTTTGTTCTACCACTGGTCCTGTGCGCTCATGCAATGGCGTTGGCCATTATAAGATTAGCAGTATTATAGCACTGCAGCAGAAGGTGTGTAAAGTGTTTTATAGAAATCAAAGCACAGTTTTTAGAAATTAAACAACACAAGCACGCAGATTAGAAATGAATATGCAAAAATATAAATATTCTTAAATATTTTCCATAAAAGTATTTGTATGTGTGATGTCTGAATAAACACTACATGGATACAGAAAATTATTATATATTTTGTATATAATCTATGCTAAATGCAGCCTTAGAAACTGGTGGTGAAAGTAAGCTGGAGAAACTAAACTGAGCAATGTTGCTGTGTTATCAGGTTGCCTTTGGCTTTTCCCCCACACCAGCGAGAAACTGCTAAAGAAGCTTTCTGCTTTTATCATTAAAATGAAGACTGTCAGGAAAAAAAAAAATAAAATTAAAACCCTTTACCACATGCCCCAGAGCTGCTCAAACCAGGGTGATATGAGGAGGAGAGGAGGAGATGAAGAAAAGAGGGAGACCACAGAGAAAGGTTCATGGATGCAGTGATGGAGGACATGTGGAGGGTTGAAGTGACAGAAGAGGATGCACGCGACAGGGTGAGATGGAGGCCCCCTAATGGGAACATCTAAAAGATTAAAGGGAAGAAGACAGAGAGATTTTTTGTGCTTTTTTCTTAGACATTGACCTCACTGTGACCTTTGTCTTTTAGTGGGTGGGAGTGAGATTGACCTTGAGGGAATACTTTTTTATATTTGTTTTGTTTTTCCTTGTTTGTTTGTTTGTATTCTATTTAATATTTTTCTTGTCTTTTAACTGTGGCCTGCTCAACTTTTCTCTTTGTCACTTCATGTCACTGACAACTAAATAATTATCTACCTTTCCTTGTAAATGGCCTTATGTTGGGGAAAAAGTTTAATACGCATTTAGTTAAAAACAAGAGGCTTATGATGAGAGGCATCTGAACACAGCATGTTAAACGCATTGCCAAAGGTAAAACATCTGTAAGGAATGTAACATTTCTAACAATTTGACATAACTTCAGAGCAGGAAGAAGGGAAGTCACTGCAGCTCTTTGCCCCGCCTTTTCCGGCAACAGTAGCCAATAGCAGTGCAGCTGCCCACTCTAATTCCTTAGCTGCAGTGCTGAAAGCGTGGCGGTAGAGAAAAACACGTAGATGGCGCATGCTGCATTATATTCATTTTAAGCCTGAAACCGGGAATTTAAAGGCTTGCTCCTCGCTGGTTTTGGGTGTTAGTATAAACACGGCGTCTAAATACCTCGAGAATCGTCTGAGCAAACTTCTGGTGGGTAAGTCACGACCTAAGCTGCAGGGAGAGGACTGACTCTTCTGAGTAAAGCTATTACACCTGGATATAGTTGATAATAAAGTTTTAGCTTTGTCTTTGGTGCTTATAGAAAGCTTCTGAGGAAAGCTAATTAGGTGGTGATTTGGAATTAACAGTAAATCTGCACAGAAGAACGTTGGTTGGTCGGTTTGCATTGTTTTTTGCTGCTGTAAAACCTCTCTGTAAGTGAAGCTGCTTTGCCACAACAATTATCATAGAAGCAGGCTACACTAAGGTTAATATAGGTCACTACCAGTCAGAAGTATGGACACACTCTGTCACAGTGGAGTGTTTATTCATCTGTTATTATTTTCCACGTTTTAATAATAGTAAATCATAACAACATCAGCTGAGTGTTTCAGTGACATACAGTAAGTTGAGCTTTATTCTTCATACTGAACAAGGATATATTCTTCAGCAAGTTCTTCCCAACTCTGTTGCAGACGTTTCCATAAATGTGTGGCACTTGTAGGTTGCTTTGCTTTCACTCTTCTGTCCAGTTCATCCAAAACCAGCTCGATAGGGTTTAGGTCTGGAGACTGTGTGTGATGGTTTGTGGTTTTTGGTATTGTGGGACTAGGTTTTGTTTCATTCTAAGATGTCTAATTTTCCTTTTTAC
>VUQH01090843.1:17382-29315 GCA_015106775.1 Etroplus canarensis
CAAAAACACCCCCCCCGCCCCCCCCCCCCCCAAAAAAAAAAAAAAAACAAAAAGAAAAAAAAAAAAAAAAAAAACACTGGGCAGGCTCTTTCAATGTTTTCTGGCAAAATCTTTGCTTCCCTTCTTGTTCTTGATTTACACCTTGTTGTAAACCCTCTGTAGTTACACTCATTAAGGTGTCTCTTGACTGTAAACTTTATTAATGACACACCTACCCCCTCAAGAATATTCTTGACTTGGCTGGATGTTGTGACGAGTTTTTCTCAGCCGTGGACAAAATCCTGCTACAGAAAATTTTATTTGTCTTCCATGCTCTCCCAGGCCTTGTAGACAATATGACTTCTTTTTTTTTAATCCAGAGAGGAAGTCCCATGGTTAATAAAATCAATGCATATATAAGGCATGTGGGCATTGCCTTTACTTGTCAGAACCAAAAACTTCATGAGTTTGAAATGAGTTCTTGAGAAACATGGTTTTGCTTCCTGGCTTCAGAAGCTACAGTACATATAAAATACTTTAAGTGTAAAAATGTTGATAGGTAAACAAGATTAACAAACGAAAACCGCAATTTAAATGTATTAAAATAATCTTAAAATATTTGGCTATGACAAAAACCAAACACTGGGTGCTGCTGCACAGGAGGATAGCATTTTGTGCATTTTTGTGTACTTGTAAGTAATTTGCTAACAAGCACAAGAGTAATTTTGAGTTAAGTTCCTAATAGGCTGTTCTAGTATTTTGCAATAGCACAGTACATGTTTGATAAATAGTTTCTCTGGCTTATTTTCTGTTAATGACTAAAACATACTCAACTAAATTATCTTTCACCTTTGTGTTTCTGTGACTTGAGGACCTAGTTGACTTGAAATGTAGTGGCAGTTCTCTCTCTTGAGAGTGTAATTTTCAGATGCACACACAGCTGGAAAGCATGTAACTGCCTCAGAGCTCATTTTCACTTTTGTTTTTAAATACACCTTGCATAATTATCACTTCAGTTTTGCGTTAATATATGGTAAATGACAAGTCTCTTATTGAATACACGGAATAAAAAATTCCTTTTATAAATGATTACAGCAAATGCCTTTAATCAGTGGTTTGGTTCAGTATTGACAAATTGACTGATTTGTCTTATGGAGACACTGAGCTGGAGATGTTGCTGATGAGATGCTGGAAGCTGGCAAGAATTATTTAGAGCCTTGAAACCTTAGCTGCAATTAACAGCATTTAAAGAGAGTTTTCATCATTTGTGTTTGGACTAAAAACTCACTAAGCACCAGATGTCCATAGAAGAGCATGTCCAGAAGGGGGGCATGGGTTGGCACCAGCCCTCAATAATAACACACACACACACACACACACACACACACACACACGCACACGCACGCACACACACACAATGCCACCCCAAGTCCATTCTTACAGTCCCGATCACCATTGAATGAGAGCTCTAACAAATGTAACCTAGTCCTCAAGTACTTTGCTAAAGTATAATCTTAATGCACTTATACTGTACTTAAGTATTTCTATGTTATGCTACTTGCCGTCTACTTTGCACTCCACACCATTGAATTTAAAGCTTTATTTAGTTATTTGGCAGACCAGCTGCATCATTATAGCTCAAGCTACCGAGCAATGAAATCATTCATCAATTGTGACGTTATATGATAGAAACATGAAGTATATGATTCTCCACTCTAAATAATGAGTGCATTCATTTTAGGCATTTTAAATATATTTTCACTTTCAGCATGTTGACCATTTAACTACTTAATAAGGATTATAACTTATACTTAAGTAAAAAATATGAAAACAATTTTCCCGCTTTGTTGCATGTGTGCAAGCACTTTTTTTTAATGAATATGACCTCTTGTTCCATTTTCAGTGTATTTGTCTTTTGGTGTTTGTTTATTTTCAGATTCAAAATAAAAAGTTTAAAAAAATCCCCACTTTGCAAAACAAATGTCCAACCCAAAACTATGTTTATACTCTTGTGCCGCTCCATTTTTCAAGTAATGAATTGTTACTAATACACAGGACAGCACATGAGTGTGAAAATTGTGTTCAATGTTTTCTATAATGATTTTATTGCTTATTAAATATGCTGATTTCCTGTGCCCCACCAACCTTGTTCTTAGTCAAAAATAAAAGTCTCAAAAGTGTGCAAAGTGAAATTACAACTTTTCAGTTCATTGAATAGAAGTCTTAAAAGACGTCTCTTTCCATATAAACCTGCTAGAGTGATTTCCACTGATTAAAGGTTTAAAAGGCACGTACTTTTGGTTCAGAAATGGAGGTTTGTCAGATGTATGTACATTCGAATATTGTTTTTTACTGTATCTTTAAATATAAACACATGAAGTGAGTCACATGTGGGTTTTGTACTTGCAACTTTGGTATTACCACTCCAACATTAAATTTGTGGTCATGATGAATATAATACGATCCAATTTACATATGGATATGCATAAATGGAAAAATCTTTTTTTAATTCAAAAATTGGGTCTTTGCACATAGAGTGGACATTGGATGCTTGTCTGATCCCAAAAAAGGAATGGTTTTACAGGTGGAGACCACTGACATTATTTTTTCCCTCGTCATTATTTCTGACTTTTTTTTTTTTTTTTACCAGTTTTGCATTTGGCTAGGATGTCATGACCTGTGTTTTCTGTGGTGGTTTTTGTGTGGTTTTGAGTTCTAGAGGCCTTTGTATTCTCAGGGTCTCCTGTCTTGTCTCCCTATCTGTGTATTCCCGTCATGTTCCAGTTCCTGTTTTACTTTGAAGCTTGTTCTGTCTGGTGCCCTTTCGTTCTGCTTACTTCCTGTCCCTGATTGTCCTCAGCTGTGCACCCCTCCCCCCTGTGTCTGGTTGCTTGTTAGTTGGAGTATATTTAGTCCCTTGCCTTTGTCTTCCCGGTGTGGCGTCTTCGTTGTAGCTTCCCTGTGTGTGAGCGTGCTTCTCTTCCGTTGTGCTCAGCTTTCACTTATCCTTGGACTTTGTTATTTTGTTGTTGGGCTAAATAAAGCCAGTTTTATGTACTTCTGTCTGCCTTCAAGTCCTGCGTTTGGGTCCGCACCTGCACACTCATACCATTGCATGACAGAATGACACGACCCGAAATGGACCCAGCAGACTGCGACCTCAAGCTGGAGGAACTGCAGGAAATCCTTGGGGAGCTGCGAGAATTGTTTCAGGCACTGGAGCGCTCAGAGAGCCTGATGTGCAGAATGGTTCAGTTCCTCCGCATCCTGGACCTTTTTGATTCCCAGCCCTGCCTGCAGTTTGTTCCCGGTATGCTAGAGCTTTGGCATTCTACATACAATGCTAGGAGGGATGTCATGGTGGAGATGCACGGGTGGGATCTGGCTAGACAGTATTTTCCACTCCCTCCACCATTGCCTGCGTCAGAGGAGCTGTTGCCGCCGGAGGAGCAATGCGCTGAGGAACTGTCGCCGCCAGAGGAGCAGCGTGCTGAGGAGCTGTTCCCAAGCCTAGCCTCTCGGTCTGTGTTTCCCCGTCATGGCCCCTACCTGTCGGTGTTTCCCCGTCAGAGCCCCTACCTGATGTTTTTCCGCCGGCAGTTGCCATGGGTGCCTCCTCACCTGCAGCGGCCAGGGCAGTCTGTATCTCTCCGCCCGCAGCTGGCGTGGCTTTGCACGTCTCCTCGCCCGCAGCTGGCGTGGCTTTCCACGTCTCCTCGCCCGCAGCTGGCGTGGCAGTCTCTCCGCCCACAACTGGCGTAGCGGACTCCCTGCCCGTAGCTGCCGGGGCTGTCTGTGTCTCCTCGCCTGCAGCTGCCGGGGCTGTCTGTGTCTCCATGGCGGTGCCTGCAGGGCTTGTGCCTGCAGGGCTTGTGCCTGCAGGGCTTGTGCCTGCAGAGCGTGAGTCTGAGCCCACAGACTGTGTGCCTGTGCATGTGCCGGAGCTCTCAGCCTCCGTGTCAGACCTCAATTCCCCTATTTGTGCCCCTGAGTCCATGTCTCTGTCTGACGCCCCTGAGTCTGTGTCTCTGTCTATGGCCCCAGAGCCTGTCCTTCTGCCTGTAGCCCCAGCATCCTCATCCTCTGTAGTTTCTGTCTGTTCCCCAAGCTCAGTTCCCCAAGCTTTAGTCTGACTGTCTGTCCCTCTCTCCACGCACTCACCTTTTGCTCTCTTTGCCCTCTGGTCCTGGGTATGGCTCCCCGGCTTGGTCGGCTCCTTCACCGGACTCACCATCGGCCACCAGTGAGGGGACTTCCTCACCATGTCCATCAGCCGCCCGAGGGGGGAGGGGGGGTCTCTTCGCCGGCCTCTTCCTCGGCCACCAGAGGGGTGGTTTCTTTGCTGGTCTCCTCCTCGTCGGCCAACAGAAGGGTGGTCTCTTCACCGGCCTCCCCCCTCGGCCGCCTGAGTGGTGGCCTCCCCCCTCGGCCTCGGCTTTCGGCTGCTAGAGGGGCAGTCTCCTGGACTGTGTTTCCGGCCGCCAGAGGGGCGGTCTCCAGACTCTGTTTTCGGCCACCAGTGTGGTGGTCTCCCCGGCCTCTGTCTTTGGCCTCCCAAGTGGTGTCTCTTTTGGAGCTTTTGAACTTTCTGGTTTTGTTTATCGGAGATGTCAGACTTTGTTAATGTTGCTCTTTGCTCCTAGTTTTGTTTTGTCATTAGGGCCCTGTCACACCGTGAAGATTTAACAAGCTTATGCCGACACATTCAAATTCCTCTAAAAATGCTGGCATACGCAGAACAATGACGTTAAATGGACATATACAGAACATATATGCTAGCGTACTGCTAGCATTTACAACTTGAAACCCATTTATACCACTCACCTTAAATGCACCACATATGCAATTATTTGGCAGTTGTGTGTTAGAAACATGTTCAGTTTGACTGGATACATCTACAAATGGCAATATGCAGTGGAGATATGTTTGATATATGTTACACATATGTTAAAAACATGTTATAGGTTAATACCTTTTGGTTACGCTAGACATTATCTCCACGTATTTCGACATGAGGAACGTGAGTCACCGATTGCATTAAGTAACTGCAACATATGGTCCTCGTGTGCAAGATGTAAGAGCCATATGCTGGCAAGCATCTGAGGTTTTGTGCATGCTCAAAACTTTCCCGCAACCTTGCCGTACTACAACAATTGCACAACTTTCCTACAAGTTATACCCCCCAAATACAGGACATATGAGCCATACTCTGGCATACACTGAAAATTTTGTGTATCCTTAAAATTTTTCAGCAACGTCGCCATACTGCAATGTATACCAGCGTGCTTCAGCGTACTCTTAACTACCTGCTCTTAACTAACTACAAAACTTACCAATAATTTATTCGACGTACTCTAGCATATTCACCGAATTTTTTATATGTGGGTATACGCTGGTTAAATCGTCAAGGTGTGACGGGCTTTAAACTAGGTTATGGCAAGAGCTAGGGTAGTGACGTAGGTGTAGCTTCAGGTCCTGGTGGGAGATAATAGGGCAATAACCTGGTTCACCAACATAATTTATTCAGCATAGCTTCCCATGTTTACAAAGGAAAAACTTCAAGGTCAGTTTGCAGCATTCCACTGTCAGTATTCCTGTATTCATTATTCCTATCTTGCTGGCAGCTTTTTGATGGTTCTGTTCTTTTAGATTGTCCACCTACTGCTAATGGCTCTCTAATACATTGGAATATTGCTTTGTTACACATGTGGCATCCCACTTGTATCCTATTAGATGGTCCTATTGGTTGACTCCCTCATTAGGTCTGTACAGTTGGGGCATCAGTAATATTTTTATGGCCACGGTTACTACTTACCAAGTAGTCATAATACTGCTGAGCTCAAACACTTTAATTTTGTGGTGAGCAAGATTTATATGACTGTTTGTGAGCCTTCTTGACTTCTCAGTAGATTTTAATTCTCATTAGTTTTTGCAATACAGCCTACCAATGGGAAGAAAATGTACCACTTTCTTTCTGATCTTAACGCATTACGATAGCCTGTAAATTGAGCCGGATGAGCTACTACATCACTGTCATTCTGGTTTGGTGATACGTTGATCAGACTGGAAACGTCTGTGTGTGTGACGAATCAGCAGCCTAAAACTAGCATTTTGAGCTGCATACAACTTGAAAATGTTGCCACTTAATTAACTTGTATTTCATAAAAATATATAGATGCTACATCATTTTGTCATAAAACTTGCCAGTGATTAGAGAATAAAGACCCAATATGCAGGACTACAGGACACAGGATAAGGAAAATAAAAGTTAAGCTTTAATGGCTATAAAGTCTTTCAAAACAAATAACATACATAAAGAACAAACCAGGCAAGGAAACACAAGGAACAGGAACACACACTGACTTTAGGAACGTAAGAATAATTAAGCAACAATGAAATAAAGAGTGGCAGAGTTATAAATACACACAGGCTAATGACAAATGTGCTCCTCTCCGTCCTGTTGCTCAAGTGGCAACAATCAAGTGCAGGAAGCAAAACTGAACACAATACATGGTACATAACTGGTATCAAAGTACAACAAGAAGTGAGAAACATACTGAGAACATAAATGCAAGACTAGACTTGACAGAGGACAAGAACACAGCAGAATGACACAGAGGACCATAAAGAGAACTAAATACAAACTAAACATAGTCAGGGGCAAGAACTGAGGCTGAACAAAAATTGAGAATAAAATAGACTGGGAATGAGAGATAAGAAACTAAGAAAACAATGAACAGAACTGTGAATACCAAACCCAGGATCACAACAGTAAACAGAAACTGCACAAAGGACATAAATGCAAGGACTCAAAGATAACAAGTACAGAAAACACAAGGGAAGATGTAGAACTAAAACCAAAACTACAAGAAACAAGAACCTGGGTCCATGATGAGGTAAAAAAAAAAAGGAAAACTAACCATCTTGGAAACTAACAAACTCAGTCCCACAACCACAAAACCCACAGACCATGACACATTTTATGTTGACAATAAACCTTATCACTTTCTTTTTGTACTTCAGACATTACAGTAAACTGTGAATTGTGATGGATTATGAGTCAGATAAGCTACTACATCACTGATATTCTGGTCTCTGTGCCCTGCTCTGAACACTATGCTTCATCATATTTTATAGTTGCAGAGATTTTTAACCAACTCCAGTGATAGCTTTAAGCCTTAAGCCATACTCCCACGGGATTAGTATTAGCAGTGGACTTTGTGATTTAGAAATTACCCCATGTCTGTGTCTTGCACGGATATGCAGTCTATGCTTTACAGATTACAGTTCTGTGGATATGATCACAGATATTCACTGGAAAGTGTTTGGTCACTAATTCTTTGGATCCACCAAATTTTTGGTTTTGACTTGTTTTGTAGAGGAGCAAATCAGTAGGATGAATGAGTAAAAAGCATTTAATTAATTTATTTTTTTGCCAAAAGCATTATCACTTCATTGTTATTGGATCTTGAAAGCAAACCAGACTCCGTTATTCAATTCACCTCTTTCTCTAGGCAATCTTTAAACACCTTTACCTGACAAGCATGCATTAATCACCACAGCCCCACATGGCTAATTAGTGTATTTTTCTTCAAAGCTATTTTTCAGTATTATGTCTCAGCCTATATTTACACTTTATTGTTAACATTAAGGCTATGCCCAAATTTTCAAATATCTGTTTATTTGGGTAGATATTGGTAGGTGCTGAGTGACTGACATCTGCCACAGGGGTCATTGTCATTTAATAGCTGCCATACTTTTATAGCTACACAGTGTATTTATTTATTTAGTTTTCCTTTCTTTCCACATTTTGTGTCTGATTTGATTTTCTTTGGTAGGAAAATGGCAGATGACTTTCACTTTCATGTATCTAACAATGCTCTCTCAAAAATGGCACACATTTGTCATACCTCCTTTTATACGAAGTTCCTTGCTTTTTGAATAAAATCTTTCTGCAGTGGACTCTAACAAAATCATGTCAGACTCACATGAATTGGTTTTTCTGCCAGCTGGGTAGTAATGCAGGTAGACATGATGGTTAGCCCGCAGGTACAAAAGCTTTAAATGCATTTTCTGCTCTTTTTTTGTGACTCCTGAATAAGCTTCATGGGGGGAAATCTCCCAAACACACACCTGCATCACTGGTCATGTAGCAAGCCAGCCTCATCTAACAAGCCTTATTAGATCAAATGCCTGTGTGGCTTCAGAAAATAACACCCTAAAGAGATAAACCATCTTCCTAACACAAAGCTTCACAGTGTGTCAGTGTGTGTTAAGAATATGTCAGTACACGAGTGTCTCCAGCTCCTTTTCTTGCATTTTTACTATATGCATTTCATAAGCATTTTTTGTCCTTTACGAACTATATTGTCCTTATTTGGGTATTCCGAGATAAGATAAAACCTTATTGGTCCCGGCTGAGAAATTATAAAGCTGTAACGGAAAAAGAAATATGATTCAGAAGGGAAAAATAAAGGTAGAATATAAAGTAGAGCATTAGGAACAGTGGAAGAAATGAGAATAGAGAAATAACTGGCAATATAATAAATTTTAAAAATGTGTTTTTGCAAAGCGAAGAAAAAGATTTCTTGCTTTTCCTATGCTTTATGTTAGCTCTGTGTATTCAACAGGCAAGAGAATGCTAAACATTTTCAAACTAGTAATGTCCCCATAGTGTGGTGGTTTACACATTTGCCTTACAAGCGAGGTCCCTGGTTCGATTCTAGGTGGGAACACATGATCCTCTCACCATGGAGAGTTGCGTCAGGATGGGCATCTGGCATAAAACCTCTGCCAAATTACTGATGCGGGTTAATCCACTGTGGCGGCCTGTTGAGGAGAACACAAAGGAGCACTTGAAGGTACATAGTGTAAGGTATTACAGTAGCATTCAACCAGAAAAAGATTACTGGCATGTTCAGTATATAAAAACTGAACAGTAATGTGAATTTCTAGTGAAATAAACACAGAGTCAGTGCCACACACAGTCTATACCACAAACTAAAGGAGGTCGAAATATAACTGATTAAAATGAAAATATAGAAGTAAATTAAAAGTACATCAAATGTTTACTCAAGAACAGAACAGTACCTTTGAGAAAGTGGAACTTTATTTACCTCAACTGCAAAGGGTATGTGTGTTTGACACAATCTTGTTATAAAAACTCTTTATTTCTAATTTCCTTCTTTGAAACCAGTATATCATATAAGGAGTGAGTACATATATGTCATCCAGTCTAAGGGTAAAACACGCACAATTGAGTCAAGCAAGGAAATCAAAGAAACCATCAAAGAAATCGTTTTGATCTCACACGGTGTTGAGGCTGAGTAGAGAACAGTTTAACATCAAATTTCTGTTATTCAAGATAAATAAAATCTGTAGGGGGCCTTGAACATGAAATCCAAATGGATTTTTGGCTTTTTATTTTTATTTTATTTAAATTTAATTTTACCAGGGGAGTCCCATTGAGAGTAAAAATCTCTTTTACAAGGGTGCCCTGGCCAAGACAACAGCAGCAATCAGTCACACGAATGCAAAACAGACAACAGAATACAACTTTACCTTACCTGTTACCTAAACTTGCAGTGCCACATTAAGTTGGTGCTTGAAAACTGGCTTCATGCCAGCCGATTCTAGTTTCTAGCAGCTGTTAGTCAATGAAATCTTGTGGCTACAGTTAGGTCCATACGTTTTTGGAGACTGCACATTTCTTTTAATATTTTGCCTCGATACACCACCACAGTGGGTTTTAAATCAAACAATCAAGATGACCACTCAGTGAATTGCCTCCTTACCATGGTGGTTGGGTTTCTGCACCTGTATACAGAATTTGCTCCTGGTGGAGTCTCAAGGAAAATTGCTCATGGGTGAGGGGCCAGACTAAGAGTGATTCAGAAAGCCCCTGTGAAGATAAAAAGAACAATGAACATGATCACCTTGTCTGGGACAGAGTTACTTGAGTCCTGCCCTGGAGCCAGGCACGGGAGTGTGTACTTGAGGGAGAGTGTCTGGTGGCCGGGCGCTAGC
The DNA here is from genome assembly GCA_015106775.1 of Etroplus canarensis. NCBI lineage: Eukaryota > Metazoa > Chordata > Actinopteri > Cichliformes > Cichlidae > Etroplus > Etroplus canarensis. The sequence continues at coordinate 27,388 of VUQH01090843.1, forward strand.
CCATGGGGACCAGCCAGGTTCAGCCTTTTAGAGCCAAATGGACTCACCCTCTTCTGGGCCCAATTTGAGTTCGAGAACCAGTCTCCTAGAGAGGGGTTGGACTCTGGTCTACTCTATAGTTGCTCTCAGTGAGAGGTGGCAGGTGGGGGAGAGCATACTTGTATCCCCTCAGTTTGGTGCCTGTACATTGGAATTTTCCCCATTAGATGAAAAGGTTACTTCCCTACACCTTTAGATCATGGAATGGGTCCTGACTGTTGTTTGTGCTGATGCGCCAAATGGCAGTTCAGAGTAGTTATCCTTCTTACAATACCTGGGTAGGGCGTTGGAAGGTGCCTTAGCTAAGAACTCTCTTGTGTTACTGGGGGACTTCAGTGCTCATGTGGATAGTGAAAATGTGAGATGGGTTTACTGATGTGATGTGAACATAGGTGGTGTTCTGCTGTTTGACGTCTGTGCTAATCACAGTATGTCCTTAACAAACACCATGTCCGAACATAAAGGTGTTCATAAGTGTACTTGACACCAGGACACACTAGCCTGCAATTTAAAGATTGATTTTGTGTAATTGCATTGCCTGATCTGCAGCCACATATCTTGGACACTTCTGTAAAGCGAGGAATAGAGCTGTCAACCGGTCACCACCTGGTGCTGAGCTGGATAAAGTGGTGGGGAAGGATGCTAGACTGGCTTGGCATGCCATGGAAGGCCAAATCATGTAGTAAGGGTCCACTGAGTCTCTCTGCCTTCAGTTTCGTCTTCAGTAACTGAAAAGCATGCTCTGTTGGTTTGAGCTCAGGGAACTGACTTGGCCATTGAAGAGTAAACTAAACTAAACAGTTAATGCCATATATTTTCAAATTTTTTTTTTAGCTGAAAGTCTGCACTTCAACCGCATCTTGATTGTTTGAGTTAAAAGCCACTGTGGTGCTGTAAAGAGGTAACCTTTTTTAAAAACTTACTGACCTACATGTAGATTTGGTATTACACATATTTAGTGACACATACTCAGCTGAAAGTGGATTTTACAGTTTTTCTTAGAGCAATTCGGTCACAAAAACCTGAAGAATTAATCACAGCACGTTGGCTCAGTGGTTAGCACTGTTACCTCACAACAAGAAGGTCCTGGGTTTAAACTCAGGTAGAGCCCTTCTGTGTGGAGTTTGCATATTCTCCCCATGCTTTTGCAGATTTTCTCTGGGACAGAAGAGATTCTTAATCTCAAGAGTTCACTTCCTGGTTAAATAAAATTCATGTGCATTTAACTATTTTTTTTAAACCTCTTTCAATGAGGTTATGTTTTTGGTTCGGTTTATTTGTTAGCAGAATTCATTAGTTACAGATGGATTGGCACAAACATTTTTTCAGTGGTAGGACTGAACTAACCAACTTTGAAATTATCAACCTTTGGAGTCAAACTGGAGCTCGAAAACGTAGAAATTCAATTATTATTGAGCCTTGGTTGAGGTATACAGTACTCTTGATTTTTCTAAATCATTATATAACCAAAAAGGGGGGATATGATGAAACTGTCAGTGCTGTGGCTGCCAACGCAGCCGCCACCACCACTGCTGCCACAAATCCTTTGTGCCATCATAATTATGCAAAAATTATTTGATGCAGGGCTTTTAATTTTGGCACAGTGATAGACCTCCATGAAAAACCAGCCACGGGGGCCCACAAGCCAGTGTACTCCTAGTGCTGGTCCCAAGCCCGGGTAAATGGTGAGGGTTGCATCAGGAAGGGCATCCAGCGTAAAAACTTTGCCAAATCAAATATGCGGATTCTTAACACGACTTCCATACCGGATCGGTCGCGGCCCGGGTTAACAACGACCGCCTCCGGTGCCGTTAGATAACAGGATGCCGGTGGAAACTATGCTACAGTTGGTGGAAGACCAAGGAGGGGGAGAGGGGGAAAGCATGTTA
>VUQH01090846.1:0-20136 GCA_015106775.1 Etroplus canarensis
CCCTGGTATTAAACATCTCCGACAGACATTGTATAACATCCTTCCAGAAGTTTTGGATCTTTGCACATTCCCCCAAGCAATGGAACAAAGTTCCTTTCTCGGTCAAACACTTGGTACATCCATGCGGAATATTAGCAGACATACGATGGAGCTTGGCAGGTGTTATATACATTCTCATCAACCACTTATATTGAAGTAATTGAAATCTTGTGTTTATTGTTTGTTTCTGTGCTTTTAAACAGGCATCCCTCCAAGCCGACTCATCAATATTTTCCTGTATATCCCTTCTCCAGGCATCTAACTTATCTAGTGTAGATTATGTGCTATGTGCTACTAACATATTGTAGTATTTAGATATTTGGCCTTTCCCAGCCAGTCTTTTCTAGATGTATTCCATTTTCCAATTTCAAAAACTGACAACCTTGCAGTTCTCTGTACTTCTCAACATGGCCGGCTTAGTTTCATCACAGAAGAGGAATGAAGAGCAGTACACAAGTATAAAAGCAAACAATGGTGTTGCTCACTTGCGTAGGCCATGGTGGAGGCGCCACAAAACTATAAATCAAACCCTTGTGCCTTTCTAGGAATATTTCTGACCTTTTCATTTGTTGTTGTTTTAATATACACGGCATAACGAATTCTTAATGGTGTAATTTTTTTTTGTAAAATTTTGGTAATTTCAACCTCAGCTAATAGGAAGGCAGCAGTAACTCAAATAACCACTTGTTAAAACTGAGGTATGCTGAAGAGCATCTCTGAACGCACATGATGTCAAATCTTGAACCAGATGGGTTACTCGGCTGAAAACAGGAAACTGAGGCTACCATTTGCATGGGCTCACCAAACTGGACAACAAAAGAGAAAAACATTGCCTGGTGTGATGAGTCTCAATTTCTGCTGCGACATTGGAATGGTAGTGCAGAATCTGGCGTAAACACCATGAAAGCATGGATCCATCTGCCTTGTATCAATGGTTCAGGTTGCTGCTGGTGGTGCAATGGTGTGGGGAATATTTTCTTGTAACACTTTAGGCTCCTTAGTACCAGTTGAGCATCATTTAAACACTACAGCCTACCTGAGTATTGCTGTTGACTCTGTCCATCCCTTTACAACAGTGTACTCACCTTCTGATGGCTGCTTCCAGCAGGATAATGTGCCATGTCACAAAGCTCAAATAATCTTGAATAGTTTCTAGACCACAACAGGGAATTCATTATATTTAAATGGTCTCCACAATCTCCAGATTTCAATCCAGTATAATGCCTTTTTTGAAATGGTAGAACAGGAGATTTGTATCATGGATGTGCAGCTGACAAATCTGCAGCAAAATATCAATATGTGTCAAAAATTCTAAAGAATGTTTCCAGCAAATTGTTGGATCTATACAATGAAGAAGTAAGATAGTTCTGATGGAAAAAGCGGTCAAACCCAGTACTAGCAAAGTGTAACTAACAAAGTGGTCAGTGAATGTATACATTTTTAGCGCAGTTCTGGTCATGTCAAAATTTTCTTCCTTATTTAAACCAGAGCAATACCATTTTACTGTAAGTGAGGCACAAGGATTCCATACTGTTTAAACCACATCTGGGAACCTGGGTGTAGTCTGGGTGTCTGTGTGAGAAAATAAATGTAGCTCCAAGCTAAACTGCAGAAGTAATAAAGAAGGTTATTGATGTGAATCTAATGGATGGATGAAAGGAGAATAGATCAATGAAGGGATAATACACAACCTCCACAAGCCATAACAAACACACTGTGGATGGTGTTGGAGTTGAATAGCTTGAAAGCTGGATTTTGAGGCTGAATGTGGGGGAAATGGCTGTTTTGTCACTTTGAGAAGCATTTGAAAAATTCTGTATTGGAATATGATAAATGCGTTGACAAAGCTGAGGTGATTTAAAAAAGGCTAGAATTCTTTGAACGAATACTGTGTCAAAATATGATAATAAGGAAATATGTTTTGTCAGCCATTTGAAAAGGATTTCCAGGGAAGCTGAAGAAGCATGCGTCATATGGATTTTCATAATACTGAATCTTATTATCAGGCAAATTCTAAATAGGGAAAAAGGGTTAAAGTCATACAAATACACAAGCACAGTTTTGCATACAATTTAAATGAGTTGTAGAAAACCAATGAAAGTTAAAAAAAACAAGTTTTGCACAGTAACAGAGTACTTATTTTTTGGTGTCCGTGCAACATTTACAGTATTTGTTTTCCAGTGAGGGGCTTGTTCAGATAGTTGGCAAGGAAAAAAGGTGGAGGTTTACGAAAGGTTCATTAAACATGGTAAGGAAAATTAGATGCTGCTTTTATGGACAAGACACAAATAGAAACATCCCCTGGTGTCTGAAAATTTCCATCTGTGATGCTCAATAAAACATGTAGAGTGGAGGTGAAGGAGGAGTGCTTCTATCAGTGGCTATCTGGTATCTCTCAAATCAATTTTCAGCTCCACACTTCACCCTTTTCTCTGAAAGCACAGTACCTCTTGCTGCTGCCAACTTGGAGGTAACTACCGTAGAGAACACAGACAAGTGTGTCCAAAAAAAATCAGGCTAGTTACTGCAGAAGTGAGTATGGTTAGAGTGTCCACTGGAAAATTTAAAAAAAAAAAAGAAGTTTTTCAAAAGCTTTAATACCTTGCTTTTTTTACACTGCTGTAGTTTGCACAAGAAATAATATTGAAGCTCAGGTGGAAGTGGGGATGTAGCTTGGTGGTAGAGTGCATGCTTAGCATGTATGAGGTCCTGGGTTGAATCCCTGGCATCTCCAGCTTTGTTTGATTGTTTGCTATAATAAAGCTCTGCAGGATATAACTATATAATGCTGCAATTTAGTTTAAGTGGGATGCCAAAAATCCTGAGCTCCCAGTCAGAATTTTCAATTCAAATGCCCCCTCTGTCAGGCTTCCCACTTGGAAAATAGCACACCCAAGTCAACCCTGACTTGGTAGTGCATGTAAACTGTAGTGAAACTATAGACCCTGTAATCTGTACTGCTGCTGTTGTGTATTTGTGACTTACTAAATAAGACATACACATAGCACTAACAAGGTTCTATCTGTGAATGTGCTGCACTGGTGTCTTTAAGTGAAAAATATACATATATATATAGCCATGTGAAAGAATTTTCACAGGACTCTATATCATCCTGTAAAAATGAAGCATTCCCCGTGATTCAATAGCTTGTAGAACCAACTTTTTGGTCCACTCTTCCTTAAAAAGTTTCTTCAGTTCATTGAGGTTTGCATGCATGTGTGTGTATGCACAACTCTCTTAAAGTTTGATTAGACCATTGCAACACTTTGTTTTTTTTTGTTATTCTGTTGTCGATTTGCTGCTGTGCTTGGGATCATTGTCTTTGTATGACCCAGTTTTGACCAAGCTGTCAGATGGCCTCACATTTGACTCTAGAATACTTTGGTATACAGACCGCAGGGTGCAAAGGTCCTGTGACTGCAAAACAAGCATCACCCCTCCTATCCATGCTTAACAGTTGACAATAGGTGTTTGTGCTGATATGTTCAGTTTGGTTTTCATAAAATGTGGTGCCATGCATTGTGACCATTCATTTCCACATTGGTCTCTTTTGTCCAAAGAACATTGTTACAGAAGTCTTGTGGTTTGTTTGGTGGCAACTTTGCAAACCTTAGCTGTACGTCCATGAACATTAACAGACTCCTAGATGTAGCTCTTAGGTTTTTGCAATTTCTCTGACCACTGTACAGTCTGACCTTGCGGTGAATTTACTGGGAAGTCCACTCATGGGAAGTAAACTGTCAAAAATTCTGCTTTTATGGAGGTGGTCAAATTGGCAGATGATCAGTTGCATTTGATTAGCAGCACCTGACTACTATTTACCCTCTTAATGTAGTAAGGGTGTACTTAGTTTTTCATTGGAGTGCACAGAGTCCTATGAAAACATTCTTTTTTAATCACACTGCCATGGTGATAGAACTGCATCTGTCAACCTTTTGGATGGGCACACTCTGAGCAGCCTTGGTTTGCAGCAGTTTTTTCTAATCACTTTTACTTAACCTCATGGGGTCAAGAAATTATGGAAATCAGTAGAAGAGAAGCAATGTTTTGAAAAACCAACCACACTTACATTAGACTACTCAATAATGTGATGTTACATACTATATCTGAGTTGAAACTACAATGTCCCGCATTTGAGATACTTAGCTCGGTGTGCTCTGCAAGTTACGTAACCACTGGCACCAAGTCAAAAAATATCACAAATTACAAAGGTTTGAAACTAAAATAGATAAAAAAGGAGTACATTATAACAGTGAAATTAACAGTCCACTAATATTGAAGGCTTTCAGCATCTCTGAAGTAAAATTAATCACACAGTTAGTTGTTTTAAATCCCCAGCATCTCCTGCTTTAATTTATTGCCCTCTTTTCTATCTTTATTTTTGGATGAGGAAAGGCAACACTACTCAGGAAAGACACATGGCACAAGGGGAAGCAGCAGTGACTGTATGAGGGATGGGAACAATCCTGGTACCTCACTTCTCGTAATCATTTATTTAAAAACAAGCTTTAATCACCTCAACAATGCCAAACCAAAACACTTGTAAAATCAAGCAAAAGCAAAACTAATCACTGGGCATGCATGACAGCAGCATTTAATCAGGGTGGTATCTCATTATAATCTTATTTGTTTCCACAATTGCAGCATTAAGAAATGCAAGTCTATTTAAGAATACAGTACACATTTGCCACCTGAATGCAGTAGCTTGATGAGCACAGTTTGCAAAATGCTCTCAACAGTAAGGATCTCTGCTGGGACACCCTGAGGAACAGCAGACGAACAACAGCAGGGGATGAGCTTTTGAGAATCATTATGTGAGACAGTTAGCACTGTGAAATACCAAATGATGACACATTCAGTGAGGGAAAGGTGGCATGTTGCATTATAGAAGTTTTAAGGTGTATTTGATTTAACAAGCCAAAAGGTGCCACGAACTACATGAAAATACTTCATATATGAAGAAAACCAGTACAAATACACATTGTTAGGTATGTTTTTTAAGGAAGAGTGTACCATTTGATATGTGTACTCCTGAATCAAGTCATTCATATGCAGGTTCCTGCTGTGATTTAAAAAAAAATCTAGGCTATATTCTTTTAGTAACAATGTCTTTACACTTCAGAAGAGAGACAGTGCAGTTCTGAAATACTGTAGAAGTCACACTGTGTCTCCCAACAAACCAACATTACATAACAGACCTATAAGACACAGTTACAGTTTGGTAAAGCTGAATATCAGCAAAGAGCAGCAAACTTCTTTTCACACAGAACTAAGACTGCTGTAGTCACTTGGTTTGTTTCATTTAGCATAGTTTCTTGGTTTCATACAAGCAGAGAACATATTTTTTTACACACGTGTAATGATGCATGCAGTCTTAGGCATATCAGCTGGTTAAACCATAACCAAAAATGTAACAGAATCAGAGATATGCCTCTCTTCTCACAGAACAGCTTACCTTAAACAACCTTCTTTCCCATTAAGGTTTTATGTACCCTAAAAAACTGACTGCAATGCAAGTGAAAAACAGCACAACACAAGTTTTGAAGTTTCTTATTTGTTCTAGTCCCAATGCATTTGGGTGATTTACATAGGGCCACATGACGCTGCACTCGGCACTGAATTGAGCAGCAAAAGAACATTTCACTAATATTGCATTCAGCTTTGGCATGAGAAGAAAGACAGACAAAAAGACTAGATTTTTTACTTTATTTTTTATTTATCTGTTTACTTAATGAGCCCAATGTTGCTGGCTATTATTTTATTGATTTAAGTTAGAATCATTTATAAAACTGCAACTTCTAGGTCTAGGTTCTGAGTGCTATTATTCCACAAATCTCCCAGATGTAATGGGGGTTAGCTTTACCACTACTATGAACTACAGTACATTTCCGTGCAAAAGTCTCAAGCCATCTGTCATTTCTTTATATTTTGCTTCAAAGGAGCCAGACTTTCTTGTTCAGTATCCATAAATGATTTGAGGAAACCGGATAAGTGAAGGACAACAGAAGTAGTGACAGGCTAAAAAACTATGTATAGTAGATGAGCAGTATCTAAAATTCAGGTCCTAAAGAAATAGGAAAAAAAAATAAAATCGAAGACCTCACACAGGACCCATGCAATGAATAGAAGTGCCTGGCCTTTGAGTTGATCCATGTTGCCAAAGCCTCATCAGAAATTGTCTCAATGGATCGGTGAACTGAAAATCAGTGGCAAAAGGTCTTATGGAGTGATAAATTTGGGATCATCTTGACAGAGAAAGTAACAAGAGGCAGCCAACATCCAAAGAAGAGCTTTGGAATGTCCTTCAAGAAACCTGGAGAAGTATTCCTGCAAACTACTTACAGACAGTCCAAAAAAGCTTGCTTCAGATAGTTCAAGCTGTGTTGAAGAATAAAGGTGGTCATTGCAAATATTGACTTTCAACCTTCTTAGATTTGTGCAAACACTGTTTTTTTGCCTTATGTACTGTATTTCCATTTATTTATTTTATTCTTGTACAGTAAATAGCTGTACCTATTTCCCATTTTCCTGGAAAAATATAAAGAAACGAGGGGTACTCGAGACTTTTGCACAGCACTGTAAATATAGTCTTTTTGAAACATGAGGCTTGTAATATTGTTATTGAGCCTTTCAGAGGCAAATTTAAATCCAATACAGTCTCGAGGTAATTTGTGAAACAGCTGCAAATCTGTTAAACTACTTAATTCCATGCTTTTAGATCAACAAGTGTTAACCTGGCAGTCTGTCCAGGATATTATGTTATATCCATGACACAAAAACACACAGAAATGGGAAGGTAGGAAATAAAACTATATTGTCACTCACAGGTGATTTAAAAATGCAGAAATAGGCATAGCTGTTCTTCCACATAAAAAGATTTGCTATTTAAACTGCTCCCTCAGTCATTTCATCCTGGTGTGGCATCAGGCGTGGCCTAGAACTGATTAGGATTTTCTTTTCCTTAAAAAAATATAATACACCAGCTTATGTGCCTCACAAAAATAAATCTGTGATTTATAGCATGAAAACAATGTCACACTGATTATTCCTATTAAAACACACAATACACAACTTGTTTCCTTACACAGGGGTTGTGCAGGTCAGTGAATGTCCTTCCTGCTGTCGATCATTCCAAAAAATTGAACTTTTTTCAGCCTCACGTTTCCTGTTCCCACAAAGATCCAAACCCCTGAACCCTTTTTTGCTGACATTGGAAATATTGTTAAATCTTTGAAAAAGGATTTCTTGTAAAGTCTAAACATGACATAGACAGTGAGGCGAGGCAGTAACTTCACCTAAAGTCAATCTCATGGCTGACTGTCACATTTACCTTGAAAAAAGACTTCTTTTTTCACCTACATTGTGCTATAATATTTGAAAGTCATTCATTTGGACACTGAGTAATATTTAATTCATATTTAACAGTTCATATTTACAACTTGTTAGAGCCATTTTCTACTTATTTTTAAGGGGAAATTAAAGGACATCTAATGTCTCAAATATATCAAACTATCAAACAGTTTTGTCATATTAGCTGGTATAGACCTCTGCTGATAAAAACACCCCCAAAAATCAAACAGAAGAGAGTCTTTCACAGAGCTGTCATTGCTTAGAGTCACTGAATGTCATTGTTATTCTTGTGGTCTCACCACTAGTTGTGCTCTCTCTGGATGCTCCTTTAGGGCTGTGCAATTAGTAGCATTCTTCAAGTAGGCAGACACTGAGATGAGAGTAACAGATTGAAACAACTACCAGTGTGAGATGATTTGAGTTTTGTGACTTTTATCTTGCTGGAAGCAGCCATTGGTATACTGTGGTCAGCAACAATACTCAGGTGGGCTATAGCATTTAAATGATGATCAACTACTAAGGGGTGTGCCAAGTGTGCTAAAGAAACATCCCCCACACCATCATACCACCACAAGCAGTCTGAACCATTGATATAAGGTAGGATTGATCCATGCCTTCGTGATATTTAGACCTGATTCTGACCCTTGCAGTGAGACTTATCGTAGCCCATGCACTTCAGAAATGCAGAGATGCTCTTCTGCATACTTTGAGTGTAACGAGTGGTTATTTGAGTTACTGCTGCCTTCCAATCAGCTCAAAGCAGTCTTGGCCATTCTCCTCTGACCTCTGGCATCACCAAGGCATTCTCACCTTAAGAGCTGCTGCTCATGGATAGTTTTTCTTTTTGGCCCATTCTCTGTAAACCCTAGAGATGGTTGTGTGATATTTGCATAAACCAAAAATCAGAATGAGAATCCTTTATTAATCCCAAGGGAGGAAATTATCTACATTACAGAAGCTCCATTACATATATGTATATATAATAATGAAAGACAGGAAAATAAGAATGTAAAAACCTAAACTTGAAAATTCCAGTGTCACATAAACACTCAAAGATAAAACTGCAAGGCAGTACATTTAAATAAATATAAATATGAGACATAGAAAAAAATGAAAATATATAGACCTATTTAAAAGAAGTGCAATGTCACAAGCGCTCAAAGTAAGAAGGTAAAAACAGTACTGTATACACTATATACAAGATATGGCCAAAAGAGAAATAGTTCAGGTGGTAATCAGAATCATAATTGCTAGGGGTCCAGATGCTCCGTTATGTGTAAATAAATATACAGATATGAACAAATAGAAAATTAAATTGTATAAACTGTATAAACCTATATGTAAAAGTGCAATTGTCCCATAATTCATTTTTAATTTTACAAAACTATATACAGGACATGCCCAAAGAAACACAGTCTGGGTATTAAACAGAGGAGTTAAGAGTTTGATGGAGCAGGCAGGATTGATTTCATGTGGCGTTCTGTGGTGCACTGTGGTGGAATAAGTCTGCTGCTGAACATGCTCCTGTACCTGTCCAGTACGTCATGGAGAGGGTGTCATGGATTGTCCTATATTGAATTTTTTTTTTATTGTTTAATGGGTCTACCAATTAAAGTGGTTGGTGAGTGTAAGTGGGAGGTAACCACTCAAATCTGCTAACTAAAAAATAAATCAGTTAAAATCTGCTCACTTTAACCCAAAATGAGGTTTTACATTTCTTTTTCTTTTTCCCTTAGAAGTTATATTTCTATATTTTAAAGATAAAATAGGTCTGAGCACACAAACTGAAGCGCTTTTATACTGGCAATAATAGTCTTAAGGTGAACAGCTCCAGACTAAATGGGGAACCAAATCCTCTTCCAGCTTGCACTCCATTTTATCATACTGTTTGGACTAAGGACAGATGGAGAGAGAGAGCCACACAGCTCAGATGACAAAGGTCCAGGTGTTCATAAGAGACAGATGATAGTAATCTGTCACTGTAGCTGGTCCAGACATGTTTGTGTGTGAGCCTGTCACTGTCCTCCTGTGATAACAGTGACTTTGCAAAAATCAAAGCATCTTAATTCTCTTCTTTTGGATTCATGATTCTGTCTTGATCAAATCAAGATTCACATGGAAAGGCTGCACTACACTGTGAGAATAACACCATATACTGATGCTTGCATAGAAACTGTTGAATGAGCTGTATGCAACAGATTGAAGATGCACCTGCACGCTCTTTTTCTAATGAATTCCCAACAGCAGCAGATGGGGAGAGTTGGAGAGCTGGAGAAGAGTTCATATTTCAGTAGTCTGGAGGGAGGAAAGTCTTACCCCACTAAGGCTGGTAGAAACGTGCTGTGGCATGCTGAATTTATGGTGGATATAATCTGCTCCTTACTTTAAGCAAGCACGTCCCCAATTGTTTTTGATTTTGTGTGCCACAGACTCTTAGGATAATTAGTACTTTAAAACTATCAGGCACATGTACATTCATTAGCTTTCATTAAACTACCTTGCAATTATTTCCCTATTTTGCTTGCCCACAATGGACTCCTAGAAAGAGAAGAGAAACAGATGGGTGTGGGAAATAAAAGAAAACCTGTGTTTATGGACAAATAGAGTAAAAAGTAAACTCAATTCCTTTATTATTGTAATTTTGAATGTAGCGATTTGCATCTGCAGCATCAACAAAGGAACATATCATTTATGGGTCAAATCACCCTATGCCCTACCCAGTCCTATGGAACAGTTTTCAGAGGTTAGTTTCATTCATCATATGCCCTTAGCTGCTTACGTACCTTTGGCTGCTCCCTTGTAATTTACCCAAGGGGGCGCCACAGAGGATTGAGCCCCACTGATAATTTGGCTTGTTTTTACACCAGATGCCCTTCTTGATACAACCCTCCACGGTGAGAGGGGCCTCTACCCCCACCTGGAAACATACCAGGGACCTGTCGCTTGTAAGGCAAAGGTGTAAACCACTACACTACAGGGACACCAATTTCTTTGATCATATAAACCAGAGAATTCCAAGGAATAATTATAAAGGAAATTTCAGGCCAGGGTGCCACCTGTGCCTCATCTTCTAAGCCAATTTTTTACTTTTTGAATGTGGTTAAAAACTTTTTGGTGTCTGGTCTCTATACTGTATCACACAAACACATGCATGATTTAGTAAAGACTGACAACCAAAAGGTTATTTGGATTAGTAACACCGCTACAATCAGCCTCAAATGACACTAACTTTTTGGCCTCAATCAGGCAAAAAGCCAGAGGCCAGAAGCCTGCTTACAGATACCATTATCATCACCTGTCAGTCACAATGCAGTTTTTTTTTCCTATTTGGCTCACTTTATTTCTGTATTCAGGCCTTTATCACCATCTCTGTGCACTTCTATTGCCATTTTATTCCTTCCATCTGCTCCCTAACAGTGCTTCTCTTTGAAAACAAGCAAATTTTCTTCCCCCTTTTGCTCTCTCTTTTTCCCTCTATTCCTTAATTTCTTTTTTCACTATTGTTCTTGAGGTCTAAGCATTTTTCAGAATGACATCTGTAAAATAACTAATTTAATAACTGCATCAACAGAACCTGCCGGAGGACTTTAATTTAGATGAAATACACTATGTCAATATTTCAAAATTATATTGTACCATACAGCTCCTTAGGGCAATCAAGAACTACCTTTTTCTGGACTGATCATTGTAGCATCCTCTTTTAGCTGAGCAGTTTTAGCTTTAGCTATGTTATCAACTTCGTTCCATAGCTAGGATTTCAGGTCAGTGTAATCACACTAAAATTAAATCCTGAGATAGAGAACATGATAAACATCTTTTTTGAAAAGTTGAATATATGTCAACCTAAATAAAAAAACTAAAGCTTGAGTCCCACAGGTAATAGAGGCACAGATGAACAGGTTCGCATCATCTTACCCAGTACAGGAAATGTTTCCTGTTCCTACAACAGAATTTTTGTCACCACATTTTTCTGTTAACTTCATGGTTTTCACCAACCTTACAGTTGTGGTTTTATTTAAATACTGAAAGAAAGATGTGTATGTCATCCTTATTATGATAGGGATTTATGCTGATATGGGGGCTTATGTAAGGTTTAATATTATATACTTCATTACTTTACACTTACACCTGTTCAACTGCTCGTTAGCATAAATATCTCATCAGCCAATCACATGGCAGCAACTCAATGCATTTAGGCATGCGCTACACGGTCAAGATGTTCTGCTATAGTTCAAACTGAGCACCAGAATAGGGAAATGCAGGTGGTCTAAGTGACTTTAAACATGGCATGGTTGTCCATGTCAGATCGGCTGGTCTGAGAATGTCAGAAACGGCAGATCTATTGGGATGTTCCCACCATCTCTAGGGTTCACAGAGACTGGACCAAAAAATAGAAAAAACTGGAGAGTGGCAGTTCTCTGGTAAAATATGGTTTGTTGATGTCAAAGGTCAGCACAGAATGCCAAGACTGCCTCAAGCTAATAGGAAAGCAACAGCAACTCAAATAATCTATTGTACTAACCAAGGTATGCAGAAGAGCATCTTTGAACACACAGCACATAAAACCTTGAAGCAAATGGGCTACAGCAGCAGAAGATCACACCAGCTGCCACTTCTGTTAGCTATGAACAGGAGAATGGAACGGAAGCTACAATTTACACAGGCTTACCAAAAATAGGAAAACAGAAGCGTGGAAACCTGTTACCTGGTCTGATGAATCTCAAGTCCTGCTGTGAAAGTCAAGTGGTAGGGTCAGAATTTGGTGTAAATAACATAAAACATGGATCCATCAGGCCTTGCATCAATGGTTCAGGCTGCTGCTTGTGTAATGGTGTGTGAGATATTTTCTTACCACACTTTGGGCCCCTTAGTATGAATCGAACATCATTTAAATGCCACAGCCTGCCTTAGGATTGTTGATGAACATGTCCATCCCTTTATGACCACAGCATACACATCCTCTGATGGCTGCTTCCAGCAGGATAACTTGCAATCTCACAAAGCTCAGATCATCTCCAATTGTTTTCTTGAACATGACAATAAGTTCACTGTACTTAAATGGCCTCCACAGTCATCAGATCTCAGTCCAAAAGAGCACCTTTTGCATATGTTGGAATGGGGGATTTGCATTATGGATGTGCAGCTGACAAATCTTCAGCAACTGCGTGATGCTTTTATTTTTATATGAGAAATGTTTCCACCATCTTGTTCAATCTGTCCTACGTAAAATTAAGACAGTTCTGAAGAGCAGCAAAAAAAACTGTAACAAGTGTTACAAATGACTTCCTCCATGGAATAAATAAAGTAAAGTAATACATTGCTTATTAAAAATGAATGACTCCATCAATTCAAAAACTGCATTTAGCTCAAAGCCCTTCTGTGGTCAAGTACAGCCTCACAGAGCTACGAGCACAGTTGTAGTCTTGCTAAATTGGTGAGTGTCATAATATTATTGACTTTCATGAAGATTTGACCTCAGTTTCACCACAATTAATAACAGAAATGACCTCCTGAACTTAAATGATTCAAAAAGTAGAATTTCACAGAGCAGGACACAAACTGTCTAAATCTGATGCAGTGTGTTCCATGTGCCTACCACATGAATAAAAGAAGCTGTAACTATCATTATAATAATCATATTGCAAAAACTCTTAATGAGATAATTTAGAGATGCTACTTCTGATAAAACAGTTTTAGTTTTAAAATGAACGCACATTTTTACTGCTTTTTAAAAATAAGATCCATAATATGTATAATGCAGTTTATCGTTATCTATCAAATATATCAAACATGCAATGCTGTCATAACAAAATCTGCCACAGATTATCACACCGTTTACAGAGAAGATTTGCTTCATTTGAATACAAATAAAGACAAACATTGCCATATAATTTTTTGCTCATCAATCAAAAGCATAGAAATAATTAGTTTCTATGCCTGACTGTCCCTTAGGAGCTTCGGCATTCAGAGTGGGACAGCTTGTTGATTCTGTTTCAGTCAACAACTTCACTGTTCAACTGTGAAGAGGAAACCAAAACCACTGGTGCCATAATCATCCCCTGTCTCTGTCTCGCTCCGTGACCCAATTCTGTAGCGTCTCCCTGGTGCTCAGCTGTAAAATTACAGAACAGACCTAAGATTTAAGGACACGCTGGTGGAGTTTCAACAAAAACCGGATGCTTATCAAGGCGTTGGCCTTCAGACACTCGCACACGCATATCTGCACTTTCACTCTTGGGAGGACCTAGTTCTAACCTTGACCATAAAATTGATTTGTAATTGCTAAAAAGTACTCTCCAGTGAGGACCAAACAAAATGCTTGGGAAATGTCTTCAGTCTTGAGCCTCACTAACAGCTAACCTCACAGTAGTATAATTTTGCATCTAAGGCGCACACACACACACACACACACAGCTAAAATAAATAGTCTGGTGTTGAGTGATGCACCCAGATTCAAGAGTATCAACATTGCTTCCAAAAATGTTTGTGAAGCAGGATTGGTGTCTAGCCACACACTGTTTTTGCAACTGAAAGGGAATGAATAACAAAGGAAATGACAAAGGAAATCAAGGAATAAATGGAAAGGTACAATAGAAGTGTCTCTGTGTATGCCATTTCTGAGCAGCTCTGCATCGACTACTGTGGGCTACACCCCATCAGCAGGTGTCAGAACAGTAATCAACCTGTCACACTTCCACTAGGGTGTTCAACAGAGTGACTAAACTGGTTTTGAACACAATTTAGGACCTTTAGAGCATCCAGGAAGTGTGAGTGGAATTCATACTGGCTAGACAGTCAAACTTCTTATCTCTTGATTAAAGCCTGTTTTGGTTTTTCAGCCAGATGAACTCTGAGGTCAATGTAGCTCTTGAGTGCAGCATTAACCCCATCCCCTTTTCTGTGCTGGCTCATTGCTACAGTACTGCATGTTTGAGGTTTTACTGTGAGCAATGTAACAGAGTAAAAACCATACATTCAGGGAACTGTTTATCATATAACAAGCTTGTGTGTGTCATCTCTCTCGCTTTGTTTCTCTCTGGCTCTATGAAAGAAATTATTTTCTTTTCTTCTGTTACATTTGTGGATGCTCATATTAAACCAAAGTTTCAAATAATGAGGTCCGTGTATGTAATCCCTGTGGTACAAATGCTCAGGCTTCAAGATGCTCTGAACTCTCAATTTTAAATTAGTATTTTATACTCTTCAATCTCCATGAGAGTGGAAATCCCTAATATGGTCATCTCAGAAACAGATGCATCACCCACCTTCCGTTCAAACATTCTCATTTATGAGGAACAGCCAATTTGGAAAACACCAGTTTGAAGAGGAAGGGTAACTAAAACAGCTTGTTGTCAAAGTTGAACTGAGGGGTTGCACCAATGCCCAATACACAGTTGAGTGAAAAAAGAAAGTTTTCATAGGACTGTATGCACTCCTGTGAAACACTAAGTATACCCTTATTGCTTCCATAGGAATTAAGAGGGTAAGTAGCAGCCAGGTGCTGCTTATCAAATTCATTGGTTAACAAATCATCTGCCAGTGTGACCACCTCTATAAAAGCAAAAGTTCCAGCAGTTCACTGGTCTGAAGCATCCAGGTGTGTGTTAACACAATGGTGCAATCTTCCCAAGAGCAGATGTCCCAGCAAATTCACCCCCAAGGTCAAACCATGCTTAGAGAAACTGCAAAAAACCCCAAGAGCTACATCTCATTCTATCCTGTCCAGCAACTTGGCACGCAACATTGTGATCTCGATGACTTCCTGCATCAAACAGAGTTGCTTTGCCAAGTGGAGCTCGACAAGTTCCTCTTGTTGTGTAATTTGTTAGATACTTTACTGTTAAATAATGTGAAGTTATTGGACTTGACAGGTGGCGGGTATAGAAAAGCAATAAAGAAGTGAGGAAAACAAAAAGAGAGAAAAAAGAAAGAAATATAAATGGGACCAAGTATTGAAAGACAAACAGTCAAGAAGTACAAAAGAGACAACTGCAACAAATGTGTGTACAATGACAACCAATGGCCTATGTTAGTGTAAACGTATGAGTAACCCAGCCACAGGCACCACACGCAAGTGTACTCCCAGTGTCGGTCCCAAGCCCGGGTAAATGGGGAGGATTGTGTCAAAAAGGGCATCTGGCATAAAATCTTTGCCAAATCCAAATGTGGATTCATAATACATGATCTGCTGTGGCGACCCCTAACAGGAGCAGCCGAAAGACAACAAAGAAGAAGAAGACTGTAATAGGATGTCACCTCTGAAACAAGTCAGCTGGTGCAATTTCTTCCCTGCTAGATATTCTAGCATCAGCTGTAAGTGGTACTATTGCAAAGTGGATTCTTTTAGGAACCATAGCAACTCAGTCACAAAGTGGGAAAGTTACACAGTGGGTTTGCTAAGTACTGAGGTGCATAGTGTATAAAAGCCTCCAACACTCTGCTGCCTCAGCAACTGAAAAGTTCCAAACTTTACAACTCCTCACTATGGCACCTGAGCTATTTTACTTGCCTTACCTTTATATATTGTATATAATATTGCTAAATTTAGAGTGGAGTAATGTGCCCTTGACCATCAATTACAGCTTGACTTCTGTGACTCTTCCAGTCTCTCTGTACATCTGTTGCAACCTGCTGATGACACTCTGTGTGTGACACTCTAAGCTCAGTGGCCACTTGCCTCTGAGAACATCTTGTTTGAAGAGTCATAATGGCAAGGTACTGTTGATTAATTGTTAGGTCTCCTCTTGGTCTCATGATGTCAACATGTGAACAACATGATGAAAAGGACTGTTTAAATATCAATTCTAATTGAACCCGAAAATTTATTGGTAGATTCGTGGATCAAACACCAGTTGTGAATTTTGCTGTTAAGCACCTTGTTAGAGAACAGTAAGTTATGCAAAAAGTACTGAAACACTGAACAGTTGGACATGTGCATTCAGAAGCGTGGAGAAGGTCAAAATTAAGTTCACCTGTAAAAGTTATAGTGCATTTTAGGTGCATCCTGAAATTTCACCCAAATATCCTAACTTTTTGTGAGTAGTGT
Organism: Etroplus canarensis; assembly: GCA_015106775.1. NCBI lineage: Eukaryota > Metazoa > Chordata > Actinopteri > Cichliformes > Cichlidae > Etroplus > Etroplus canarensis. The sequence goes on from VUQH01090846.1 coordinate 16,436, forward strand.
ATAGGCTGTCTTTTTGTCCTTTAAGCTTGGGTGCTCCACCAGAGGCCTGGGAGCATGAGGGTTCTGTGGAGCATCTTAGCTGTTCCAAGGACTGCACTCTTCTGGACAGAGATCGCAGATATTGTTCCTGGAATCTGCTGGAGCCACTCTCCTAGTTTGGGGGTCACTGCCCCGAGTGTCCCAATTACCACAGGGACCCCTGTTGCCTTCACCTTCCACATCTTTTCTAGTTCTTCTCTCAGCCCTTGGTTTTTCTCAAGCATCTCGTGTTCCTTCTTCCTGATGTTGTCATCACTTGGGATTGCTACATTTATCACTATGAGCTACCTCCTCCACCTGTCCACCACTACAATGTCCAGTTGGTCAGCCATTACCAGTTTGCCTATTTGTATGTAAGTCCTATGGGATCTTAGATTGGTAATTCTCAACCACCTTTGGAGGTGTCTCCCATTTTGACCTTCGGACTTCCAGGCCATACTCGGCACGGATGTTCCTGTACACTATGCCAGCTGCTTGGTTGTGGTGTTCCATGTATGCCTTGCCCGCTAGCATCTTGCACCCTGCTGTTATGTGCTGGATTGTCTCTGGGACATCTCTGCACAGCCTGCACCTAGGGTCTTGCCTGGTGTGGTAGACCCCACCCTCTATCGATCTTGTGCTCAGAGCTTGTTCCTGTGTTGCCATGATTAGTGTCTCTGTGCTGTCTTTCAGTCAGCTTTGCCCAGCCATTTTTAGGATTTTTCAACATCAGCCACTTCTATCTATTTTCATATTCACATGTGACAATGATGCAATTCTGATTTATGATTCAAACCACTCCTACCTGTGGCTTTTAAACTTTACAGCTCCTCCCCTTGATAACTGGACTATTCCCTACTGCCATGCTGTGTACATACTGTAAATAGTATTGTTCAACCTTGACCCACCTATGCTACACACTGTACTCTCAGCATATAGGGTTTCTAAAAAATATATTTATCTTCATATCTGTAGTTCTGTCTTTCATATTTATATTTATATATACTTAACGGAGTGTCTGCAATGCAAGCAATTTCCCCTGGGATTAATAAAGTAAGACTACAATCCTCAGCATTTTGACAAGTTCCCTGAATGCCTTACAGCAAGTCTACAAAGAATCCTACCTTGTTGGCCATTTTGACATCCATTATTAAACCCATGGGAAATGATGTTCCAGACACTCAGCTATACCAATATATTGCATCTTTAATTAGCACAAGAGTTGTCATTTATGTTAAGATAATAGATTGTTTTTTTAAAGATCAATGACCCTTTTACATAAGCCTCAATTAAGTAAAAATAATGAGCCACTGGGACAGATATGATGATTGCTGAAAGAGAAACAGAGGTGCTATTCTTTCTCTGTGAACCAGAACACCCAGAAAATTTGAGCTAATATTGAGGTCATTGTATGCACAAATAATCCCTGTGAGCCAAAATCCCAGGCTTCAGACTGTGTGAATGCTCACGTTCAGACAGTTTTTCAATTCCTGGATCTGTATGACGTCAGCTAGGGTAAACATCCTTAACATGGACACGTCAGGCACACAACTCTAGCCGTGATAAGCCCTACCCAACAAACCTCCAGTTTGCAAGGGGCAGCCAACCAGAAGAAAGTTGTCTTAAAGGGAGAGGAACTGAAATGTCTCATTCCAGATGGTGGATGAACTGAAAGGCTGCACCTTGGCCCATTATAAGATTAATACGAATTATTTTTTAATTGCGAATTCCACCTAGCCACTCTAGAGTACGAGAATTAAAAATGAAAAAAACTGAGCTTGGAAAAAGCATTATAGGTCCACTTTAAGGAGCGTTGGCAATCCATTTCCCCTTAAACATGACCCCCCCATAAAGGCAGCAACCTCACTAACCATATCATGAGTTTATAATAACCACATCACATCCACGGAAAATGAGGTGGAATGAAAATCTAACCTAATTTGAGGAAATTCACGACAGTGTGAGTAGTAGGGTGTCCCCTGAGAAGAGGCTCCGATTGAGGGGGGTATGCGGTGCAATGGTAACATGCTCTGTGAGCGCGTAATGGTCTTAATTATCATTTAGTCTGCCAGCCTCACTGACGACTCATCAAGCCAGCGATAAAATAGTAGAACAGCAGTGACGGAGGGGGAGAAAGCTGAACATATGAAAACTTAAAGGCACATGCATACAAAATCTAGTAGCAGATGACACAACACTGTGAACCTACTCGGCAAAAACACCCAGAGGTGCAAGTGGAATGCTGAAAACACACACACACACACACACACACACACACACACTCAGACACATTTCCGCCCAGCTGAGTGACATCTCTCTCTCTGAATTAGTCACGATGAATGATGTGTAACCAGCCATGACTCGTTCTGGCTGGGGAGATAGCTAATTCACTTTGTTTAATTAGTCAAAAGTAGTAGAGCACCCTCCCTCTCCACAAACACGCACTTCCACTGCACAGCATCCACCCCACGAAGAGCCAGTGGAAAGCACAGACCTGTAACCACACGGGCGTAATATTTCACAGGGCATGTCTTTGGATCTTATCTTCCAGCATGAATGATCTCTGACGCTCACTCGCACAGAGCGCGCACTTCACCCACTGCTTTGTGATACCCACACAGAGACTTCAGGCACCGTTTGAGGAGCACAGCCTCCGAGGTGTGGAGTGCAACCCCTCTGCAGAGGACCGCATAGTGGGGGAGGTCTGCTGATCCTCGGCTGCACCTTAAGGTTTCTGCAAACGGGGCAGAAGACAAGCTGGTTCCTATGATAACTGATTCAGCCATATCAGCACTTTGAGGTACAGTGAAGAAATGTTTCCCTTTCGTGTCTTTCAAGAGCTTTGTGTGCCTTTGGTGGTCCCACTTTGAAGTGTTTTAAAGTAGAAATCCAGTAAATAGTGAAACAATCACTATGAGAATTATCTTCATCTTTATCTGTCTGAGTACATGTATTTGAAGTACTACCCTGTTGTGTAATACTATTGCAACAGCATTATACCAACTACTGTATCCTGTAGCTTCATTTAAGCTATAAATATATATATATATATATGTTGTAGTGTCAACACACTCCCCTGCTGTAGTTTTGGTGTAGCGCACATTCTTTGCTTGGAGTAAAAAGTGTGATCCCCTGCATATTAAGAGTGAGCCTTAGACAAGCTTGTGACAACAAAAGTTAATATCAGTCAGCCAGTTCCACCTTGTCCTGCTCCACTTTGTTACCATGGAGAGCTCCAATACCCTAAAGACAATAATAAGTGCGTGCACAGCATGCAGCAGAACATAATAAATAGATTTATGCGCAATTGTCACATTTAATACATTTACGGAGCGCGCTAGTGAATTCATTATTACACCATATGTTAATGCAGCTGGGTCCGTGTATTTTTGAGACTGTGTGTGGGGAGGTCTCCCCCCTCCCCTCTCTCTCTCTCTCTGTCTCTCGCTCTCTCTCTCTCTCGCTTTCTCTCTGCCTGTACGCACAGTGCTTTGAAGTGTAACCAGCAACTGCTCTCAGCAGTCAGCAGTCTAATATATGACAGGAGATGCAGTCCGGGAGCTCCAAGCCGTGCATTGTTCTCTGTAGAGCTTGATCCACAGAAACAGCAAGTCCTGGTGCTCTGGGTGGGAGGTCGCTCAGAACTTGTGCTGAGGCCAGTTTCATCATCGTCACTCCCCCCC
>VUQH01090847.1:0-19500 GCA_015106775.1 Etroplus canarensis
AGATGGACAGGATTAGGAATGAGTACATCAGAGGGACAGCTCATGTTGAGAAGTTTGAAGACAAAGTCAGAGAGGCAAGGCTGAGATGGTTTGGACATGTTCAGAGGAGGGATGGTGGATATATTGGACAAAGGATGTTGAGGATGGAGCTGCCAGGCAGGAGGAGAAGAGGAAGACGACAGAGAAGATTCATGGATGTAGTGAAGGAGGACATGCAGAGGGCTGGTGTGAGGGAAGAAGATGCAGATGATCCGCTGTGGCGACCCTAATGGGAGCAGCCGTAAGAAGAAGAAGAAGATAAAGTAGATATCCTATTTATTAGTGAAATCAATATACAGGTTATTCTTATTAATTATTTTAATTAGGTTTACAAGAAAGGTGGCTGCTTCATATTTAACTTGTGAAACTGCTTATTAGATAAAAATGAACTTCAGCTTCTTTGTGTTAAATTTCACTTCCAAAGATCAATGCTGCCAGTCCAGCCCACAGGTCCTGCAATCAGTCTAGAGCTGGATGTAGATGATGGTGAAGTGGAAAATTACGAGGTACATTCTGTCTTTCACCTTTATTATTTGGCTATATGTTTGCTAGGGGAAAACCCTAATTTTTCTATTTTTGCTTGTGTTTTCTCCCAAAGGCCCTCCTGAACCTCGCTGAACGCCTGGGAGAGGCGAAACTCCGAGGACTGACCAAGGGAGACATCGAACAGCTTCCTTCTTATCGGTTTAATCCAAATAACCATCAGTCTGAGCAAACACTGTAAGTGCCACCCTCTCAGAAACACTTCTGTTGCTGATAATGGACATTTATTCTCATTAGTCAGAGTGTAGGATTTCATTAAGGAGTTTTCAGTTTAGGCTAATGCTCATCAGTTAAAGGCTTTTTACATTTTAGTTTGCGTATTTCTGGATATGAAAGCTTCTGAGACACAGTCAGCCAATATCTGTTGGGGTTGAATATTTTGAGAAATGTGTTTAAATTACAAATGTCTTTTTTTTTTTTTTTTTTAGTGTATGTTTAAGGAATACATCCAACTTGAGCTTTTTGTACAGATTGTGCTTGAAAGGTAGTGTTTGTAGTTTCAGACATTTACATCTCCAATCAACTTGTGTGTTACTTTATGAATATCATTCAGTAAACTAATGTGGTTCCTTCAAAGTGAAATATTTTTCTCAAATGCCGTAGACATACTCCATTACAGGCCCAGCTAAATCTGCCTGAACTTCCTCTCTGTCATGTGGAAAGTGTGTTAAACAGGTTTCTTGTTTTGCTGCACTCTACATGCTAATGTGTGTCTGATTACAGGTGTGTGGTATGTATGAGTGATTTTGAGTCCCGCCAACTGCTACGAGTCTTGCCTTGCAGTCACGAGTTTCATGGAAAGTGTGTTGACAAATGGCTGAGGGTAAGTGTATCAAGCTTGTAGCCTTCCAGCTTGCAGTGTGTCTCTGTTATACACATACACTTACAATTTGAGTTCATCCAAGGTTTATCACACATTGTTTGGCAATTAATTCACATCCACGCCCCTGGCATTAACACCAGCATAAGTGGCCAGCTCTAAGTTCAGATGTGAGTGCACCCAGGGTACTTTAAGGGGAGATCTGATCACTCAGGTGCCATTCTGAGGTGGTCTCTGTCACATAAGTCCATTTTCTTTCAGAAGTGAACACGTCTGTGCCTGGGGCCTCATTAAAGGACCACTTTCTAACTAGTGACCTCTGCTCATTTGTTGGTTCTCAAACTGGGAAAATTGACTTTGTCCACTACATTTGAAATTGTAAATACCATGAAGATGATTTAGGAGTGATCTTGGGTGAACACTGTCACAACTATGTTAATGAATAGACACAGTCTGTGTTGTTATTTCTTTTTACATTTCTGGCAAACTGGCATTGCAAAGTACATTGCTTTAGTCTGTGCAAAGGGATATGATGTACATATTATTTTGTGTATGAGGCGAGAACGGGTGACCAGTTCACAAGTCATCACTTGAGACACATGTGGTGATGGATTCTAATGTCAGGTGTAAACTGATGTACTTGAAGCTTTCCTAATATAGTATCACCACTCATGACCAGGTGTGAACGGGACACAAGTCTGTAAGCAAAGTGTTAGCATACCTGCAGAAAACTTTTTTTTGAAAATGAAAAGGCACAAACCCGCTCTCAGTCCAAGCATACATACATTCAGATACTCAGACACCTCTTAATTATAAAGGTCTTGTGAGAGTCTCCCTCTTTAAGAGATCTGATGAATAACAGAAACAAACTTCCAAATGTGTTGAAATGTCCCTGAACTCACCTCACCTGATTTACTAAAATCTGTGAAGTGCACTAACCCCAGGACACTACCATAAGAAGATCCTGTAGACTTCATAAACGCATGATTTCCCCCAGAAAAGCTTTTCAACACCAAGTTCTTGTTAATCATAGCAGTCTTATGATTTAGAGCCATAAGGCATTGCACAAAGCCTCTGTGAATCGGGTTAAAAAGATTACAGATTGATAAAATATGAATAAAATATCTGAATATACAATCTTAAAATTTGGGGTCATGACTAAAAACAAGGACCATCTCTCAAACCAAATTTGCCGTTTTCTCCCTCAGGCCAACAGAACGTGCCCTATTTGCCGGGCGGATGCCTCAGAGGTCCAGAGAGACTCGGAGTGACCACGTGGGGGAGCCAGACACTCCCTAATGTCTGTCAGACATGTTCAGCACTGCCTGCTCCCAGTGTATTGATACATATATGCTTGGTTACATGCACTCACACACACACACACACACACACACACACACACACACACACACAAACCATAATGTTATAATTTTGTGCAGCACTCTCCTCATTTGTTGTTCTTTCTTTGCCAAAATGTTGCATCCCCTTGCACATCAAATGTTTTCATCAGATGATTTCCTCTTGCTCTTTTCTTTCCTGCACATGCACATAGGTCCTCCTGTTTTTCTCGCACTTGTGCGACACATGGATATTCCAAAACTGTGCAAGCATTGTTTGGCCGAGCCTGTAAAGCAGGACTGTAGTACATGGCTGTGTGAGTGTGAGTGTGTGAGAGAGAGGGGGAGAGATTTTTAGATGCCCTGAAGCATGACTGACACTTATGTTGTGTATCAGACAAGAATAACAACATGTGAGAGTTAATACTCTCATGAGTGACTGACTTTACTTCCTGTTTGTACGTTTATGCACTGTCTGTATGCATACTATGTGTATGTATGTTATAGAATTAAACCTTTTCTCTAGTTTGACACTAAGGGTCCATGCTGCCACTATAGTTCTTGGTTGCCTATTTGATCCATTTGTTCAGTACTTATTATTATTATTATTATTATTATTATTATTATTATTATTATTATACTGTTATAAGTGATTGTTTTCCTGCCTGGCAGTTACCTCATCATTCCGATCATCTTTCATGATAAACGCTTTACAGCACTACTTTGAAATTTAGCACTTATTTTTCTTTTCATTTTTTCCTAGCAAAACTAAGTTTGTCTGTGACTTTGCAGTGGCACATGTTACATATATAAAATCTATATATACTGTATAAATCTATGAATATCTGTATACCAAATAAAAGGCTTGATACAAACTTTTTAAACTTAGTATTTTGTATTTTTTCATTTTTACTGGATATTAAGTAGTTGGTTGTTTGGTTGGTCTGGGTATCTAAAGATGGCAATCATTATAGGCCAGTGATGTGGTTTCCATCTTTCTGGGTATTTTTCCAAAGGTGTAAGGGCTTACAAGTGACCACTAGGTGGTGTTACTGCTCTTTGAAACTAGTGTTTTGGTTTCCGTCAAGACTACCTTATGCTGCAAAACCATTGTGAGATTATGTAATGGCACCTAGTTCACTGTAGATTGTTAAAAATATTGGTGAACAGACTGGTCACACAGTCATGACAGCTCCCTTTCTGTAACTCTTTGGAGTGATTTTTTTTTTTTTTTTTAAACAGAGGTAATGGCTGTGTTTTGTGTAGCCTTAAATTATTTTCTTTCTGGGTTGTTGGTAGTAAGTAGTTTGAGAGTCGTTTTTTATTTTGAATTGGGTTCACCATGGCAACACAGCCAACCAACACACTCTTAAGGTTATCTTCAAAATGTTATAGCTGTCATTGTACTGTCTCACTTGCCACTGTCCTTTTCAAAACAAATGATAATTTCTGGAGTCAAAATAATACATTTATTTAGCAAATAAAAAATGTAGTGAAACAGAATAGTGGAAAAATTGGTAATGAGGCTGTAACAAAGGTTATATGAATCAGAGATGGGTAGTCTCATAATAGCAATAATGGGCAATATTTCATCAGTGAAATTCTCCTTCACTTTCTTCTGTGTCTGCTTACAGTTGGTGCACAGACTTGGTGTACACTTCTACTCGAGGCACATGTCTGTTTCCCAGTAACAGGCCTGCTGTCCTGTGCTTTTTGTTGATTACTGGAAGACAAACTATTACTGTACATAATAAAGTTTGGTTCCAAGAGCCAAGCATCACCTCGAGGCTTTGCAGCACAAATGGCTACATTTTTGTAAGCAGCTTGCATGTTGCTTCTTTAGTGCAGAGGACCATAATGTTATTCAAAAGAGTCATTATTTTATTTTTTAATTTTTGTCATTATTTAGTAGTTGATTGCAGAGGTACACAGATTAGCACAAATCAGGGATGTTTTGGTTCGTGATCAGTGCCTCTACTGGAAACTGTCTTGGAAAAAAGATCTCAAATTCACAGTATATCAGTTTTGAAAGAGACTGCAAATCCACATCATAACAAAAATCAGTCAGGTTTGATCAGTTCTTCTTTAATCCTGATATGCAAGTGTAGCTTTGATACATTTAAAGATGATAGAGGATTATAACCAATGTTTGTTTTTGTCCTGTAGTAGTGAGCTTTCTTGCTTTTTTCTTGGGTGCACTAAATTGAAAAATGCAGGCTTATGCCATCATACATTTAGAAAAAATTCAGATGAAGATGACACTACAGTGAAAGGATCCAGTGGCTCTGTTACATTGTAGGGTGTTTTGCTGTCGTAGTTTGGGTCAGCTTGTCCCTTGAGAGGTAAGGGTCACTGATAATCAGTATACAAAGCTGTTCTGAGTGATTTTTTTTCCTATCATGATATCTCTGTGTTGGGAGTGGCTTCTTTTGGGATGACAATGCCCCCATCCATAGCTGAACACCTGTTGAAGATTTTAGACTGATGTTTTAGACAGTGCTCTCCACTACCAGGATGAAAACACTAAATTAGAGAATATCTGACAGAAGAAACAGATCCAGCTCTGTCGTATAGCTCTGGAGACTTGGAAACACCAGAGATTTGGAAGGTAGGTTGTTCCAAACACCTTTAAGAACACACTTGTTTTGTGTACATTTAGATAGCCTGTGTGGCCTCTGTGGCCCAGACTGACTTCATGGTGTTAAGGGTATCGTGGGGTTCACATCATCTGCTACAGGACCTCTTTTTTTTGTTTTTTTTTTGTTTTGCTGAAGATGGTTCTTTAGGACTGGCTGTATATTAGTAGCTGTTGTAATGGTCTAGAATAAATCTGGAACTGATCAAAAGCCTCTCTGATGGTATTGCATAATGGCTAACAAACTAAGAATCAAGTGCCTAAAACTTTTAGAGAGTACTGTATATTTGAGTTCATGTTTAATTAAATGAGAAGCCTCTTGGCTCAGTCTTGATGAGTCACACTCCTCCCATCCTCATTTTTCACTCTGGAGGAGGGGAGGGGGATGAAGTGTAGGACAACCTTTCCCATGCCTTCCACTAATTCTTTCCTTCAACCCCTGTTTTATGCATCCCTTAGCCCCCCATATTCTGCTCTACTACTCCATGTTCTCATGTTTTCTCTCTCCTACCACTTTTGTCCTTTCCTTTAGTGGCTTTTTCTGTTGTTTTTCCTTTCAACCTTATCCTGCTCCATCTTGTTTTTCTTCTCATTCTCATCTGTGCTCACAACTCTCTTTTTCTCTCCACTGTCTTTTTACTTATGCATCTTCTCTTTCATCCTCATTCTCCTCTCGCTCTTTGCTTCTGCTGTGATCACTACCCACTCCTTTAACCTGCTTCCGCTGCAGTGAAGTGGAAGTTATGGGGGATTTCGGTCTAAAACTACCAAGTTACTCTCAGGGAACACATAATTTGCCTTGTCTTGTATTGGTTTTCCCACTCAACTTCCATTTCTGGAAGAAGATTGTGTGAGGCCAGAAGTTTATCAACTTTTGATGGCAGACAAACTTATCTTGATATTGCAACCTTCAATATCTTCCAGCATTTTAAATATTTGTGTAAGTAAAATGAAATAAGCGTGTGGAAATCAAGCAGTTGTAGCTCAATTTTAGGTTAAAGTAATCACTTCATCCCCAGAATCATGAAAGTACTCACTGTCAAAGTATTTGAAATGTATGAGATTAATCTTAAACATGGGATACTATGTGTTTCTTAAAATTGAGCTTTAGCTGCCCAAGAGGGGCCCTGCTGGTTAAAGTTCTGGTTTGAATGTCTGCCTGTTTGCTTGGTTAGCTGCTCTCCACTCATTCGTATGGTGTTGTCTGTTCTGTCCTGAGGCTGTGCCTGAACTGGCAACATGTTCCAGACTGCTTGTCCTACAGTGTCTGTGAAGAAGAGGAGTTTTCTTTAAGTCTGTCAGTCTCATATCAAACAGGGAGAGGAAAAAAGAAGTTTTTTTTTATGCACAGTCTGTTTTTATATCTTTACCTGAACTTTTTAAAAGGCCATAGTGCTATTTCACAGAAAGCCTCTGTATACCATAGTATGTGGCCTTCTTAAGTTACTCAAAATTCAGAACTGCCAGATTATGAATTCTCTAGGTTGGGCTTTTTATTAGTATCATTACTTGAGCAATTTATATTTTTATTAAATTATTTAGCACCACAGATATACACTTTTGCAAAGCGAGAAGCACAGCAACTTAATACAGTTAGGTCCATATGTTTTTGGACATGACAGTTTATTTTTAATCAAATAGTTGAAATTTAATTGAAATGCAGCCTTTCATCTTTAATTAAAGGGGTTTAATTAAATAATTAAATTAACTGTTTAGGAATTACAGCCATTGTTTACATAGTCCCCCATTTTCAGAGGCTCAAATGTAATGGGACAAATGACTAACTGGCAGTTTCAAGGCCAGATGATCCCTATTACTTCAATATTCCATGACAAACTAAACAAATGAAAAAAGTCACATCATCATTACACACTTGTGACCTGGGTCCATTGGCAGCCACACATACCCATGCCATAACATTGCCTCCTCCATGTTTGACAGATGATGAGCTGTTTCTTTCCTTCTCCACACTTTTCTCTTCCCACCATTCTGGTACAAATTCATCTTGGTTTCATGTATCCAAAGTATTTTTTTCCAGAACTGTGCAGACTCTTTGAATGTTTTGTGGTAAAATCGAATCTGAATGTAACCAGTCATTTGCAGCTTGTTGCAAACCATCTGTACTTACATTCAAGAAGGTGTCTCATGAATGTAGACTTGATGAATATACACCTACCTCCTTGAGAGCGTTCTTGATTTGAGTAGATGTTGTAAAGGGTGATTTTTCTGAACTAATAAAGAATTTTGCAATTATCTACTATTTATTTATTCCGCATAATAATAGTTTCCTTCAGTTGCATTTAGTAACTGTTCACTACAACTCTCAACATGAGGTCCAAAGATATATCAGTGCAAGTTTAATACTTGGCATCAATTCTAGATCTCCTATCTGCTTAGTTTGTCATGGAATTACAAGGACAGGCCTCACCTGGCCATGAAACTGCTTGTCATTCAATTGTCCCATTACTTTTAAGCCTTTGAAAATGGGCAGTTATGTGCAAAATTGCTGTAATACCTGAACAGTTAATGCAATTTTGACAAACAGCTTGAATTAAGACTGAAAGTCTACACTTCTATCACATGTTGGTCATTTGATTTAAAATCCACTCTGATCACCAACAGAGGTAAAATTACAAAAACAAACAACAAAAAAAGTGTCATTGTCCCAAAACTTAAGGACTAACTGTATCTAAGTATGCATGCACAACAACAGTAGTGAAAAACTAAATTATCAAAATACACACAAAATCAGAAACCACATCCTTTATTCTGCCTGTTATTCCCCAATGAAGAGCAAGGAGAATGTCTTCACTTCTCCCCTCCGAGTAGCCAGCATTTCTAATGCGCAAATCCCAACCTGTACTTGTCTGTGTGCCAGTGAAAGAGCATGTGTGTTTTGAGGAGCCTGTCCCAAGCTGACAGGGTACATGGAATCTCCATCCTGCTTGTATATAAAAAGAAAGTGAGCACATCAAGTGCTGCCTGCTGTACTTACATGCCCACCCCTACATACTCCATTTTTGTTTCTGTTTTTTAAAATGTCCTTGTTCAGCAGTGTGAGGGTTAAATGTGAATGTGTCAGCAGGGCAGGTTGTTCCCTGCCTGTCTCCCTGAGTGAAGTGTGTGTGCAATATTTATTTCTTAGGGATTTCCCTCTCGCCATGCTGGGTGGCTACTGGCCATGTCATCATGTTCTGAGCTGTCAAAGGCCATCACTGTCACTCGTGGAACATGAGGTGTGTGTGTGTGGGAGAGAGAGAGAGAGAAAGAGAAAGAGATGGGAAAGAAATGGAGATGACAGAAAGAGAGGTGGACAGAATCATGACTGCCAATGTGTGCATGGGTGTGTGAATAGTAGGAGTACTAGGGGCTCAATAGTAGTGGCAGTGTCAGGAAAATGGCCTTCATTTTCATGTAGTTTGGAGGAGGAAAGGTAAGTATTAAGGCAGTGTACATCATATCTGTTTGTATAACCCAATTCTAAAAGGTTGGGACACTGTAAAATATAAATAAAAACACAATGCAATGATTTGCAAATCTTATAAACCAATACTGATCTCCTCAGTTCCTTGATGTTTACATGTTAATGTGAAAAGAAGAGGGGAGGCTACACAGTAGTAAAACTGGCTATGTCCCAACTTTTTTGAGACATCAAATTCAAGATGATATAGTAATTTCATGAAATAGTAAAATGCCCCACCTTCAACATTTGTTTGATTTTCTATCTTCTTTTGTGAAGAAGATACTGATTTATAAGTATTGCAAATCATTGCATTGTGTTTTCATTTATATTTTACACAGCATATCCCAACCTCTTTAGAAAGGGGGTAATATCACAGGATGTTCAACAGCTCACAGCAAGAAGGACTCAGATCATCTCTCCAGTCTGCTGGATAATTCCTTGAGCAGGCCATGGTGTGAAAAATAAAGAAGAGCTCATTCTAATAATCACTTTTGAAGTTAAAATTACTGTCATTGCTGACCGTTGCTTTTTATAGCTTTACAAACAATCTAACATGGCTTTTAGTTCAAACCAGAGAAATAATAAAATCATATCATACAAATCATACAAATGAGTTTTTGTCAGTTTTGTCACAGAAGCAGTGAACAATGGAATTTGACAAGCATTTAATTCTTAAATTGGACTATGAAGATAACTTTCCATGTTGCCATCTTGCTATGTATTGTGTATGTCATATATTACATTTTAATATTGTAAAATGCTGTCATGCTTTAATGGCATGGATGTTCCTGGAATGTTGTTAACTGCACCTATGGTGTTTTAAATTCATATCATTGTCTAAAAAGCTTGAAAACTAGGCAAGATGAAATTTATTATGGACATAAATTTATATTTATTTGTGCAGTCTTGTTATTACCTGCAGCCTGGGCATAGCTGTATGTCTGATATATTAATAAAAGCTTCATTCATTTAAAAAGATCACCTGTTTCTAGTCTTTTTTGCTTGGATAATATTGTTTTTCTTGATGGTTCTACCCCAGTTCCAAACCTCACCCTAATCTAATAATAAACCTCAGTAATGATGAACAAACCTTTAGAAAATAAAACAGTATTTGTTTATCATTTTGATATAAGTGTACAAAAGGAAACATGCACACAATCTGGGGTGAGCACATGCATAGACAGACACATAAAACACTTTTAAAGCTGCAGTGAATGTGACCGATGAGCCAATACTGGAATCATAGTTTGATTTAGGTGAGGGCAGCCATATTTTCCATCTTTACGTTATTTTCACCTTCTCTGCCCTTTTGGTTATCATTTTAAAATCTCCATGGTTTTGGTATTACATCAATTCTCTGCTGTGATTTGGTATTGTTTTAAAAGGCTGGAAAGCACATCTGATGCCAGATAACTTGATGATTTGTCTGGTGGTCATTTTTTTGTTCTTAGATTTATTTGTACTCATGCCAGTAAGTCAGCTAAGGACACAAATATACAATTTATTATTGTATTCAAGCAATAGTTTCAAGGCAAAGTTTGAGGCAATGAAATGAGGCCCTGTGTGACTTTTTTTTCTGCTAAGAGGCTGAAAACCTGTCACCAGACAATAAAGCAGTCTTTTAATAACTCTTGTTGTTAAATAAGCTACTTATAGTATCTTGACAATGATTATACTTGATTTGTTACCTTTCTATTTTAGCATATGCTAGCTAACTGTGCTGACTGCATTGCATTGCTTTATCTGTTAATATTTAGGCCTTTTTGTTATATTATAGTTACTGGATAATAAATAACTAATATTTGTTAAAATGTCTCTCATCTGTCAAGTTTTATGAATACCTGTTCACAAATATTCAGCTCACTGTGCTGCTACAGCGTGCAGTGATTAGCACTGTCATCTCACAGAAGGATGGTCCTAGGTTCGAATCCACAAGCCAGCTGGGGCCTTTCTGCATGTTTGCATCTTCTTGCTTTACCTGTGTGGGTTCTCTCCGGGTTCTATGGCTTCCTCTCAGACAGGCTTGTTAGGTTGACTGGTGATTCTAAATTGGTCATGAGTGTGAATGGTTGTCTCTCTGTGCTGATGATGCATTAGACTGGTGATGTGCCCAGGGTGTACCCTTCCTCTAATCCCATGACAGCTGGGATAGGCTAAGCCCTCCTGAGACCCTGAAATGGATAAGTGGAAGAAAATGGACGGATGGATGTTTAGTTCAATCAATTAGATTTTGGGGGTCAAAGTCCCATTTTTATGAATGTAATTTCTCAGGAACAAATGGCACAAAGGTTAACTTGGATTCAAGAATCAGTTGATAGAATTTTGTTACTGTGATCGTGCTGTAACTCAAAAATTTATTTGCTACAACAACATTTCACACAAATGTGATATGAACTAAGAAGGTCAAAAGTCAAAGTCAGTTTTACTGGACTATAATGATGTCCTGCAAAAACTTATTCGGGCAAATATTCAGTAATTGTACAACTTAAGCACAGATAGAATTGAAACTACATTCGACACTTGTCACATACTGAATCGGTGACCATGAACTTTGCTGCCCACCTATTTAGTTCCTTTAAAATCTTCAGTTTGAATTTGGAAGGAGAAGCAGTGCTCCAGTCCTCCGGGTCTGATCTCACTGATTTTCTCTCTTTCTCTTCTCGCTGATTTTCTCTCTCTCCTCTCTCTCTCTGTCTGGGGTGGGTTTGGCTTAATTGAGTGTGCTTAGTTACATTTGGTGGTGTGGGTGGAGTGTGTCGGTGCAGCTGCTCTTGATCATTCCTAATCCAGGACATTTAAGCCAGGCAGTCTCACCTAAACTCCACTGAAATGTTTAGCTACTAACACTGTAGTAAGCTAGGCCAAGTTTATGCCAAGTTTCTGTTTTTATCTTGCCAAGTTCTTACCTGTTGCCCTTCTAGGATCACCAAGTCAAGCCATGTTACCTTAAGATGAAACCAAGCCAAGTCCACACCTGAAACTTCCTAACTTACTCTCACCTGAGATCTTATGACACATCCACTTGTCTGGGAAACAGACAAGTGTTATTTTGCTTGCACCCTATTGTTGGATTAACCTTCACCTTGTGCTTGATTAAAAAAACAACACCATTTTTTATTCTACACCTGAGTTTGTCCACTTTTGGTTCCGCACACAACACCGTGACATTGGTGGACTCCAATGTTCAACCAGCAGTGTTAGAGGAGAAGTTCAAGCTCTTGAAACTTTGGTTACAGAAAGTGAAGGAAAATCAGGCAGACCTTGAATGTGAACATTAATATTCAAGCCTGGGGATGGTACTTACAAGAGGAGTCTCAGCAGGCAAAAAAAGCAAAACAAAACAAAAAACCATAAGCAAGCAGCTAGAGAAATAGATGCCTCAAAAAAGTGGAAAATGAGCTAGCCATTAGCAAGCTTGTGACCTCCTTTCTGCAGGAGGCAGGAGAAGACCCAATACCTCTTGGTGACCATCTGTGCTCCCTTACCCACAAGAACAAATGGCAATCAAACTAAGCCACATCTTCACCCTCCTCCTACTCCATTCTACAGCAGAATAGCAGGGAACCTTCTGACTATCTGGTGAATAAAGTCTCCCTGGCTTATGACACCAGCCTGATCACACCCTGCCAATAATGTTATCTAGGCATAGAGTTTAGTACCTGCTTTCTGCACCTGCCTTTGGACACCCTGCCTCAGTTCCAGTCACACAGTGCCTACACTGAGTGGCATTAGTAGCTTCCAGTCAAAGACCTCTATCAAACTTGATACCACCACTGCCACGAGGCACTAACCACATTATACAGAAGCATCTCCTGACTTACCCACTACTGGATCACACATCAGTCTTATTTTACTTGATTCCACTCCATAATCCCCCCGATATGCATCTGCTTAATGTTTTTCATTCTTTGTCTGGTGGACATGTTTTTTACACCCTAAAGGGGCAGTGATGATTTATGCTCAAGTGTCAATTTGACATCGATCACCTCTTTAGTAAATTTCACCACTGCACCATGATAGGTTTGAAGAATTCTGCTTGTGGTGCTGTATTCTTTAGACAGCTACTGACATGACCTACATTTTGCCAGACTTTGCAGCATTGCTGGTTAGGAAATCTTAAGCAAGACATTTGACCTTTATAAAGATTCACGGCCCATATCTTCAAAGAAAGTACAATGTAGAACAACCAACTAGCGGTCTCCCATTGCACCTCCAGAACACCAACCAGTCATGAGGCTGTTCACATAAAGCCTTCTTTCTCTTCTAAACCCTAGCCTTATTGGACCTTTTGCGACACTAAGGAACATTGTCGTAATTAATTTTCAGAGTTTGAGAGCCACTAGCAAAGTTTTGAAGTGAATCCATGACTGATGATGGAAGTGCAGATGTAGTTTCAAATCCACTACCTGCCACCTTGCAAGATATAAAAGCCTCAGCTTACAGTGGTACACAAGGTCTTTTATGACTCCACCAACCCAGTCTCCTACAGAAGGTCATATTTATTCAGGGTTCTACTTTGCCATAGAGACCACTCTTAGTCTCTTAGGCTTAGAGACATACGCTGTACTCTGATGGCTCTAAAATAATATTATCCTGCTGCAGGCAGCAAAGATGACCAGTAAATGATTTTAAAATAATAGATAAAATGGAATATGTTATACTGGTTCCAACAAGAATACAGTATATCTGCAGTGTGATGGTGATTTTCCCCAGGGGATCAGATATAGAGCTGCTGCCTGTACTGAGCACAAGACAGGATAATGATTTACAGTATGTTGTCCATATCTATTTGTAGTGGGTGGGTGAGATACAAAAACTATGCTAAGGTGGAGAAATCATAGTTGGTTATTCACCATTGTTATTTATGCTGAAGATAAAGATTCAGAAATTGCACTCTAAAACAAAATCTTATATTTTTACTGTCATTGATCTTTTTTGTACAAAACTGACAGAAGTTTTTCATTTTATTTCTCTTGTATACAAAAATGTGAGTATGAGGTGGAATCAATGGAAAAAGCAATACTATATCCTGACTGTCGTGTCTCTTCACCTGGGTGTATTTAGTAGGTGTACCTGAATATGGATGTGTCTATGACAGTGTAAACATGTTGGTCTGCTTACAGGCATGTCACTTGAGGACAAGCTGCTGCCAGGCCTGTAGCCTGGCAGCAGCTTGACTAAGGAGTGCTGAAGTCAGACACAGACTGAGTCATAGTGATGTAACACAGTACCGAGTAAAAACCACACACAAACACACTGTAAATGAAAGTCCTTACAAGTTCAAAAAGAGAATGGCCAGTGTACACAGATGTTTACTCCTTATTGTGTGTTTTGTGTTGATTTGTGAGCCAAAAGAAGCCATTACCTGTAAATTAGTAAAATAGTAGCAATGTCCTAGATGATGTTTTCATAGTTTATTATACATACTTTGTATTACATATACTCTTTAAGGACAAAAGCATTGGACCAGCTGTATATTATAACTGCAAGAACTTTAATGACATCTCATTCTCCCCCTTTGTGGTTGTAACAGATTCCACTCTTCTGGGAAGGGTTCTACAAGGTTTTGGAGTCTATCTATTGGACAAGAGGGCCTGGGCTGCTGATCTTCATTCTGGTTCATCACAAAGGTGTTCAGTGGGGTTGGGGTCAGGGCTCTTCCACACCAAACTTATTCAACCACATTCTTTCCTAAACGTTTGTAAAGGCAGACTGCATGGTTAGGTATTTGATTTTATACACCTGTGGCAATGGGATTGAATGAAACACCTGAATTCATTGATCAAGAGGTGTGGCCCACTATTTTTGTCTATATACTGTACATAGTCATGTGATCAGCCTAACAGCTTGATCATTTGAAGTGGCACCTGTGCATCGATGATATTTTTTGGCTGAATACGTACATCTCTTTATTCATTAAAGATTTTTGCTGCTAAACAACTCTCATTTACCAATACTGTTAGCTTGGTTGCTGCTGGGCAAATAAACAGTTTATTCAAAAGGTGTTCAATTTCTTTCTCATAGAGTAACTCTCTATAACCTGTTCTGCTTCTTTCGTGCAGGTTGTACTTTGGCTGAAAAGGATAAATGTTCTTTTCAATACTCAACACTCAAACTCAAAGGTCAATTTTGTCAATACATTAAAATACTAGTGTCCACAAGCCTTTCATTTTATTGAAAATAACTCTAAATTTGAGCATTTTATATTAACTTCAGTTTTATAGAAGAACAATTACAGCAACAGCTTGCTACTGTTACATATAGTTAATGGGATTTTAAAAAGGGCTAACCTCTTTAAGGCTCAGCAACATTCCTAGTATCATAACCCCCCAGGCAAAGCTCCATTAGGCTGCCTTGCTGGTTTTCAGTTGGAACTTGACTGTAGCAGGAACCTATTCATCTTCCAGCTTGGACCTATTCTATAAGCTCCATGTGTTTAGCTATATGCTGTATGCCCCAGATGATTATGCCACATCTGGTTCTTCACAGTGTAGCATAAACTAAGGCCAACAGAGCTGTGCCATGGTGTTTACATATGGCTTGGATAACAGGAGGTCATATGCCTTTAGACCTGTGCTTCATTTGCCTCCAGTTCCTTGAGTTTAGGAAAAAGGTTAAAGGCACAATCTGCAATATAAAGTACAATATAAAACTTTATTTGATAAGAATTGTTAATTGATTAAGTTTTGCTAAAGCTTGCAGCTGGTTCTGTTTCTTTATTCCTTAAATGAAATCTGAAAATTTTAAAAATGCAGATTTTATCACAGAACACAGTTCTATGCATCTTTAAATGGTTTGTTCCTACTCATTTTTTTGCTCAAAAGGTCACTGATCACAGTCATTTGTAGCAACTAATTCAATCCACCATATGTAAGTAACCAATCCAGCAATGGAGACAGACCCAGCTAATTCTGGGAGATGCCGAAGTCATTCCAGGAGAAACACTATAATAAAAAACACTTTACAACTCATGATTACTCATGCTCATGTATGGGTGCCTGCAAATGCTAAAGCCACACCAGTGTCTGAAAAAGTCTTTGAACACGTATAGTCCCCAGCACACATGGTTACAAAAGTGGGCACACAATCGTCCATATTTTTTTAAAAACCAAGAGCAAACCTTTATGCTTGTGAAAACTGGGTACATCTACAAAAAGAAAGCAAACTACAGTATTATTACTTATAAATATTAAAACTAAATAAAAACACAGCTACATAGAAAATTTGTACAGTTCAAACAATGTTCATTTCCATAAGAAACCCAACACTTCTATCTTTTATGTCTTTATTGATTTACACGACTATCTTCAATTATTTCACATCATCATCATCAACCTCTTCCTCAAAGTCCTCTCCTTTTTGTGCTTGTCTTTTGGAAGGGTACATGTCTGTGGCACAGAAGCGTGCTGGATTTTATAATGCTACATATTTCTGGCGTGGGGGTGTCCATGGCCATTATACTTTTGTTGCATAAGGATTATAGGCTTCTCTTTTTAGCCTGCAGTAAAGATGTCATGAGATGCAATATGTTGGGGAGCGCTATAGGCACAGTATAGCCATACTTTTATACTGCCCTGAACACCCTGAGAATTAGAATATTTTAATTTTTTAATCCAATTTTCATGGTTAAAATACTATGATCTATAATGAATTTTAACATTGCCAATAGTTGCACAGACTCTAAAGGCTTTCAGTATAATAGACTTATATATAGTATATGCAGCCCTCTTTAAATTCTATGGTTTTATTTATCAGGACATAATAAAATTCATCAGGTCCTTACCAGATTCTAAAATAAAAATTGTGAAATCTAACCTCAGGTGTAAAAAACACATAAGATTCCATCATGTCATTAGTTATTTAACAAAATACAGAAGCCATATGTGAAAAACTAAGTACACTGCATGATTCAGTAGCTTGTAGCTCTACTTTAGCCATTCTGTTGTGGATTTACTGGTATGCTTGGGATCATTGTCCTGCTGCGTGACTGGCCAAACTTTAGCTGTCAGACAGATTGCCTCACTCTAGAATACTTCAGTATACAGAGGAGTCCATGGACTACTCAATGACTGTAAGGTGCCCAGGTCCCATAGCTGCAAAAACTCCCGTATCAGCACCACCATGCTTGAGAGTTGCTTTGAGGTGTTTGTACTGATATGCTGTATTGTGCATAATGGCCAAACATCTCCTCTCTGGTCCCTGACATTTTTCCAGAAGTCTCGTTGTATGTTCAGATGTAACACTGCAAACCTAAGCCATGTTGCCATGTTCTTTTTAGAGAGAATAAGTGTTCTCCTCGCAACCCTTCTGAACAAGCCATATATGTTCAGTCTTTTTCTAATTGTAGTGTCATGAACTTTAACATTTAACATGCTAAGTGAGGCATGTAGAATACGAGATGCAGCTTTTTTTTTAGTTTCTCTGAGAATTGCACAGTCTGACCTTGAGGTTAGTTTGTTGGGATGTCCACTCCTGGGGAAACTGCAACTGTCTTGAACATTGCTCACTTGTAATTGCTTATTCTTGATGGACAACAACAATTACCTCTCTAAGATCACTGTTGATGCCTTTCCTCCTTAGCACTGTTATTGCAAACCTGAATGCTCCAGACCAGCAAACCGCCAAGATTTCTGTTTTTATAGAAGTGGTCACATTTGCTGATTATCAGTTAATAAAATGTATTTGATTACCAGCACCTGGTTGCTACTTACCCTCTTAATTCCTGTGGAAGTGGTAAGGATATACATATTTTTTTCAAACTCTGCTTCTGCATTTAGGCTTAATTTTTGTTAAATAAATAATGACATGATGTAATATATCATGTTGTTCATCTGAGGTTCATATTAAGGACCAAATGATTCTTTTATTATGTCTCAATATGTAAAAGGTTAGAATATAAAAAGTGTACTGTTTTTCACATGACTTTATATAAGAACAGTATGCATGCTTTATATGGGATCCTGAAGATTCATGTATTCATTTAGGGACAAACCTGAGGCCAATCCACCGTGCTTTTTCACCAGGATGTGGCAAAGCATCATGGGCACTCAGTAGTAGTTTGGGGTGTGCTCCAAGGCTCAAGGCTTCTTTTAAGAGTTCTGACATTTTTCTCCTGCCAAAAGGGAGCTCAGTAGGGGTTATATGCCTGTTTGATTTAAGGAAGACAAGAGGAAAGTGACAGCAAGGACTCAAGGAGAAGGATTGAGAGGAGAAAAGATAAGGTGAAAAGGTGAGCATACACACATGAATGGACCACTAGCACAAGGAATATTTCAGTACAAATAAAATGGACAAAGACTGAAGGCTTTTGATGATGCAAGAAACACAAGTATACAGGAAAATTTGAAAGCTATCAATGATGAGTTCTCTTCATCACCACATTAGGTCCCATCATACTGATTCTGTCTCATCACAGCAACACAGTGACAAAGTGTGACAGGCTTTAAGCCTTATCTCATACTGTCAAGCCATGACACAAATATCGCCTTGTGATCTGAATTTATGATAACATTAATGCAGCAGGGGAAACGGCCTCTTAACCTGGGCACATTGTTAGTGAATATGCTGCCTGGAGGGAGCATACTCAGTTAGATAACAGGAATGCTGGTCAGAAGGATCAAATATAAACCAAAGGAATATAAAGAACAGAAGGTCCTGGGTGTAGAGCATGAGTTTGAGGGTAGAGCATATATTAGCTCATATGGAGCAGTGGAACATGCATTATATTGTTAATTGGATTATAATGACAGTGCAGTTTGGCTCGTTTGTAACAGATCATCATTAGAACAGAAAGTAAACAGGTAAGTGTTTTAAATTTGAAAAGTCACGCAAGTACTTTGACTACTAGACTGAACCAAAGATATGTATTAATCTAATTCTATCTTATTAGAAAGACCTACAGGTCTTACTGGGATGGTTTGTTACTGAGTGAGCAACAGCTGGGATGAGAATTAATACCTCCAAGTCCAAGTCCATAGTTTCATAGCTAGAAAAGGGTGGATTGTCCTCTCTGGGTTGGGGACAAAGTCCTGCCCCAAGTGGAGGAGTTCAATTATCTTGGGGTCTTATTCACAACTGAGGGGAGAATGGAGAGGGAGATCAACAGATGGATCAGAGCAGGGGCTGTAGTGATGCAGACGTTGTACCAGTCTGTCGTGGTGAAGAGGGAGCTGAGCTCTAAAGCAAGGCTGTCGATTTACCTACCCTCACCTATGGTCATGAACTTTGAGTAATGCCCGAAAGAATGAGATTGCGAATACAAGTGGGTGAAATGAGCTTTCTCTGTAGGGTTGCTGGACTCACCCTTAGAGATAGAATGAGAAATTCAGTAATCCAGGAGAGGCAAAGAGTAGAGCCACTGCTCCTCCATATCGAAAGGAGCCAGTGAGGTGGTTTGAGCATTTGATAAGGACGCCTTGTGGACGTCTCCCACTTGAGGTGTTTTGGGCATGCCCCTCTGGGAGGAGACCTCAGTGCAGACCCAGTACACAATGGAGAGAATATGTCTCCTGGCTGGTCTGGGAATGCCTTGGTATCCCCCCTGAAACTCAAGCATTATTGGGCATGTGCAAAAACAAGTCAGATTCACAGAAGCTCCATTCCAAAACCCACTGGACTCTGATACCAGTACTCGACACAGCAGGGCACCCCAGGGGATTCGGCA